>PVKH010027726.1:0-12965 GCA_004027955.1 Chaetophractus vellerosus | reverse complement strand
AGGTTTAGAAAGTTTTTTGCTACATGAAATTAGGTACATATTCACTATCTGGCTCAGATAGGAAACGCAAGAAAACTATATAGGGAGTCCTAGGGTGGCCAAAGTATTCAAGGATTGAAATCCTTTTTAAATGCCTGTAAAATTGGAATTTTAGTATGTAAGCATTTTCACTAACTGCTTACATAACAAGTTCTGAAAACGGCACCAACATTTAGATCACTCTGGCAATCTGTTACACAGGTGTGTGCCCAATCTATTCTGGATGGCTTATCCAGTTCTCCCTAGTACAATAATTGCTAACATTTCAGAGAATACATGCTCAATTTCCATGCAGTAGTACTAATTTTTGCATGTAAGACAGTGCACATGTAATCACTTACTCTTTTTTGTAACTGGCTGTGACAGGAGGTTATATCAATCAGGATTTACAAAAGGTACACAGAGAGGGGAGGTAGAAAAATGAAAAAAGATAAAAAGAATAACCTGGACATTTCAGAGTTTGACCTAAAGCAGCCCTGGTCATGCCATGCCAAATTATCTTGACTTGTTTAAGCATGTGTTCCATTCTCTGTTCTAAAGTTAGAAGCTAAAGTAAAGGATACCCAAATACTCTTCCATGCTTTGTAATCCTTTGATTTTTTTCCAATTATATTTTGTATTACTTAGGAATATGCCTGTGATTTCTAGATTTAAATTTATCTAATACAAGTAGACTCCCAATATTAAACACTTGGTAGATAATGTAATTATTATATTTGATCCATATTCTGTTGTTAAATTGCATTGTAGGATGCTACAAAAGTTTTTAAACACTTCTTAAACAAAGATTTGACATCATTTTTACACATATTGCGTTTGCTTTCAAGCAATAATAAATTATGGCTTTAAATAAAATTTTAAAAGAACATATTTAGTACTCTTGTATGTATGATAATATGCACTTAAAATGACTTCTTAAAAGTATTATATTGATTATTTGAAGAGGAAAGTCTATAAATCTTTTTGACGAGATAGTGTAGTGTGGTAGAAAGAATATTGAAATAGGGGTTCAGAGCCCCTTGTTCAAGCTTCATCTTCTCTGCTCCTAGCTACGAGAACCTTGGACAAGTCCTAATCCTCTCTGAACTTTAGTTTCCTCATGGAAAGCTTGGACTTCATGATTCCTGGGGTTCAATTGCACTCTAATCATATAATTATACTTTGTTTTTCTCATTTTTTCATTTTTTTATTTTTATTTTATTTTTATTTTTTGACAAGGGAAGCTTGTGGCCACAGGTCTCTTGGGTTTCCAGGGTTCAGGAATTCACCTTAATTTTTTTTGGTAAACCTTAACTCCTTATTCCCTGTCCCTACTCTGGCCCTCGTAACCTATATTCTAGATTCTGGGTCTGTGAGTTAACTTATTCTAATTATTTCATATCAGCACGATTATGCAAAATTTGTCATTTTGTGTCTGGCTTATTTAATTCAACATTATGTCTTCAAGTTTCATCCATGTTGCAGTTATCAGAACTTCTTTCCCTTTCATGTCTGCACAATATTCCATTGAGTATATCCACCACATTTTTTATTAATTAAGGTTTAATTTACATACAGTAAAATTCACCCTTTATTGGTGTGTGCTCTGAGTTTAACAAATGCATATAGTCATGAAACCACCACTACAATCAAGATACTGAAAATTTCATCAACTCTAAAATAACCCTTGTTCCTCAACATTCTATTTGAGCTTACAATAAGCTAATGTTTAGCACTCAATATCTTTTTCCTAAAATAAAAAATGTCCTTATAGTCAATTTTTCTATACTGAACTCTCTCCTCTTTAATTGGTATTAAATATAGTTCAATTATGACTTTTTCCCAGGGTTCAACATCACTTGCTTTGGTTGTATGGATGTCACCAACTGAATACTTTATATCAACAATTGTCTTGACCTTGGATAGCAGCTGTAGTTATATTAAGAGTCTGCATTTCATTCTGTTCCCTTAAGTGATTGGGATAGGGCGATACATCAAGACTCTAATGGTTTCAATATGATCAAACCACTGCCAGTACGGAATTTAAATAAATTTGATTCAAGTAAACAATGTGTATCAGTGATTTAGTACCAGGCCATTCTAATTTAGTTCTTTTCCTTTGAGATACTTAAAACCGTCCATGACAAGTTTTTATATAAATATGCTTTTTAAGGCTTTCAATTTAACTAGACAAAAATAATAAAATAATATACAAATTGATTTTCTAGTAATTATTCATCTTAACAGGATGACATAATCACAAGAATATCTACATTTGATTTTTTTTGTGCATCATATCACCCTTTTTGGGATGAATGGTGGTCCCTAAAATTATGTCTATATCCACACCCTTAATCTCTGGGACCTGTGACTATTACCTTATTTGGAAAAGGGTCTTTGTAGCTGTAACTAAGGATCTTGAGATGAGATTATCCTGAGTTATTGGGTAGACCCTAACCATTGTAAGCGTAAGAGAAAGGCAGAGGGAGATTTAATAGACACACAGAGGAGAAGACACAGAGAAAAGGAGGAGGCGCTGCGACCATGAAGGCCGAGATGGAAATATGCTGCCACAAACCACCTGAAGCTGGAAGGGGCAAGGAACAGATGATTCTCCCCTAGGGCCTCGGGACGGAAGGAGGCCCTGCTGACACCTTGATTTTGGACTTCTGGCTCCCAGATTGTGAGAGAATAAATTTCTGTTGTTTTCAGCCAACTAGTTTGTGGTGATTTATTAGGGAAGCCCAAAGAAACTAATATATCACCTCAGTTACATTCTTTTTAATATATTTTTATTAGAGAGGTTGTGAACTTACAAAACAATCATGCACAGGTGTCAATTCCCATACAATACCCCTCCAACAAACACTACATTGTTATGGAACATTTGTTACAGATTATGAGATAATATCATCAGACTATTAACACTAACTGTGGTCAGTAGCATTCATTTGGTATATTTTTGCCATACCCACCTATTAGTAACACAGTAAGTACATCTTTGGCATTGATGCAAGAATATTACAGTATTGCTGTTAACTATAGTCCATAGGTTACATTAATTTATTTTTCCCTTGCTTCTCCACATTCTTCCTATTAGTGATATGCATTTGTTCTAGTTCATGAACGGAAATTCTTGTATTTGCACTATTAACCATAATTCTCATCCACCTCTGTGTTCACAATGTTATTCAGTCCCTGGATTATTCTCTATATTTCTTTCAATTGACATTTACATCCCTAGACTATCCTTTTCAGCCATTAACTCTTATCTATTTCCATGCTCTTTCAGACAAGTTATTTAAAACTTCTGCATACATTAAGCATCAGTACACCTTCTCAGCCCTCCTCTTATCTCCTAATAAACTATACTCTTGGTTTTAACTCCATGTCTTTATTCTTTGTATTTAATTCATATTAGTGAGACCATACAATTTGTCCTTTTGTGTCTGGCTTATTTCACTTATCATAATGTCTTCAAGGTTCATCCATATTATCATATACATCCCAATTTCATTTCTTACTGTAGCACAGTATTCCATCGTATGTATATACAACATTTTTGTTTATCCATTCATTGGTTGATGGACACTTGGGTTGTTTCTATCTTCTGGCAATTGTGAATAATGCTGCTATGAACATCGGTGCGCAAACGTCTGTTCGTATCACAGTTTTCGGTTCTTCTGGATATATTCCTAATAGAGGAATTGCTGGATCATATGGCAGTTCTATATTTAGCTTCCTAGACTATCCACCAACAGTGAAAGAATGTTCCTATTTCTCCATATCCTCTCCAGCACTTACTGTTTTCTGGTTTTTCAATAATGGCCAATTTTTTCAGTGTGAGATAATATCTCATTGTCATTTTGATTTGCATTTCCCTAATAGCTGGTAATATTAAACATTTTTTCGTGTACTATTTGGCTATTTGTATTTCTTCTTTGGAGAAATGTCTATTTAAGTCTTCTGCCCATTTTTTTAATTGGATTGCTTGCTCTGTTATTGTTGAGTCGTATGATCTCTTTATATAGAATGGAAATCAAATCCTTATCAGATACATGGTTTCCAACTATTTTGTCCCATTGTGTGGGCTGCCTTTTCACCTTCTTGACAAAGTCCTTTGAACCACAAAAGTGTTTAAGTTTGAGGAGATCCCATTTATCCATGTTTCCTTCTGTTGCTCATGCTTTCATAGATTTAAGAATCCACCACCTACCATCAGGTCTTGAAGATGTTTTCCCAGATTTTCTCCTAGGAGCTTTATGGTTGTAGATTTTATAGTTAGGTCTTTGATCCATTTTGAATTAATTTTTTGTATAAGGTGTGAGATAGAGGCGGTCTTTTTTCTTTTGGCTGTAGATATCCAGTTCTTCCAGCACCGTTTGTTGAATAGATTGTTCTGCCCCAACTGCTTTGTCAAAAATCACTTGACCATAGATGTGGGGGTCTGTTTCTGAACCATTAAGTTGATTCCATTGGTCTATGTGTCTATTTCAATGGCAGCACCATGCTGTTTTTAACCACTGTAGCTAGGTAATATGATTTAAAGTCCAGAAGTGAGAGTCCTCCTTCTTTTCTCCTCCTTTTTAAGATGTTTCTGGCTATTCAGGGCCACTTACCCTTCCAAATAAATTTTATAATTTTGTTTTCCATTTTTAAAAAAATGCTGGTGGAATTTTTGTCAGGATTGCATTGAATCTGTATGAAAATTTGGGTAGAATAAATATCTTAACAATATTTAGTCTTCCAATCCAAGAGCACAGAACATTCTTCCATTTGCTTAGGTGGTGGTGTTTTTCTTTTACTTCTTTTAACAATGCATTGTAGTTTTTTGAATACATGCACTTTATGTCCTTGGTTAAGTTTATTCCTAAATATTTGATTATTTTTATCACTATTGTAAATGGAATTTTTTCCTGACTTCCTCTTCAGATTGTGCATTACTAGTGTATATAAACACCACTGATTTTTGTGTGTTAATCTTGTATCCTGCCACCCTGCTGAAATTGTGTATTAGCTTTAGCAACTTTATTATAGATTTTTCGGGACTTTCAAGGTATAAGATTATATCATCTGCAAATAGCAAAAGTTTTACTACTTCCTTTCCAATTTGGATGCCTTTTATTATTTTTCTTGCCTGATTGCTTTAGCTAGAACCTCTAGCACTGTATTGAACAACAGTGATCACAGTGGGCATCCTTGTCTTGTTCCCGATCTCAACATGAAAGCTTTCAGTCTTTGGCCTTTAAGAACAATGTTAGCTGTGGGTTTTTCATATATGGCCTTTATTATGTTGAGAAAATTTCCTTGAATTCCTATCTTTTGTACTATTTTTATCAAGAAAGGATGCTGTATTTTGTCAAATGCCTTTTCAATGTCAATTGATAGGATCATGTGATTTTTCTTCTTTGATTTATTAATGTGCTGTATTACGCTGATTGATTTTCCTGTGTTGAACCATCCTTGCACACATAGTATAAAACCCACTTGATCATGATGAATAATTATTTTAATATGTTGTTGGATTCAATTATCAAGTATTTTGTTGAGGATTTTTGCATCCATAATCTGTAATTTTCCTTTTTGTAATATCTTCATCTAGTTTTGGTATTAGGGGGATATTGGCTTCATTGAATGAGTTTGGTTGCATTCCTTCTTGTTCAATTTTTTTATAGAGTTTGAGTAAATTTGGTATTAAATCTTCTTTGAATGTTTGGTAGAACTCACCTGTGAAACTATCTGGTCCTGGACTTTTCACTTTGGGAGTTGATTGATGACTGTTTCAATCTCATTACTTGTGATTGATTTCTTGAGGTTTTCTATTTCTTCTAGCGTCAGTGTAGGTTGTTCATATAGTCCTGGGAATTTTTCCATTTCATCTACATTGTCTAGTTTGTTGGCATACAGTTATTCATAGTATTGTTTATAATATCTTTTATTTCTGTGGGGTTAGTAGTAATGTCCCCATTTTCATTTTTTATTTTATTTATTTGCATCTTCTCTCTTTTTTTCTTTGTCAGTCTATCTAAGGGTTTGTCGATTTTGTTAATCTTCTCAAAGAACCAACTTTTGATTTTGTTAATTCTCTTTCCTTTTTGTTCTCATTTTCTTTTATTTCTGCTCAGATCTTTGTTATTTCATTTGTTCTGCTTGCTATGGGCAGAGTTTGCTGTTCTGTTTCTAGTTCCTTTAGCTGTATAGTTAGGTCATTGATTTTAGCTCTTTCTTCTTTTTTCATGTAAACATTGAGGGCTATAAATTTCCCTCTCAGCACTTCCTTCACTGCATCCCATAGGTTTTGATATGTCGTGTTCTTATTTTCATTCATATCAAGATATTTATTGATTTCTCTCACAATTTCTTCTTTGACCCACTAATTATTTAAAAGTGTGTTGTTTAATCTCCATATATTTGTGAATTTTCCCTTTTTCTGCCTATTGTTGATTTCTAGCTTTATTCCATTATGATCAAGGAAAGTGCTTTGTATAATTTCAATCTTATTGAATTTATGGAGATCTGCTCTGTGACCCAATGTATGGTCTATCCTGGAAAAAGATCCATGAGCACTAGAGAAGAATGTATATTCTGCGGTTTTGGGGTGCAATGTTCTGCATGTCTATTAGGTCTAGTCCATTTATCCTATTATTCATTTATCCTATTATTCAAGCTTTCTGTTTCTTTATTGATCCTCTGTCCAGGTGTTCCATCCAATGCTGAGAGTGGTGTATTGACGTCTCCAACTATTTCTCCCTTCAGTTTTGCCGGTGTTTGCCTCATGTAATTTGGGGCACCCTGGTTAGGTGCATATACATTTATGATTGTTATTTCTTCCTGGTGAATTGCCTATTTTATTAATATATAATGTCCTTCCTTGTCTCTAATAACAGTTTTGCTTTTAAAGTCTATTTCATCCAATATAAGTATAGCAAGTACAGCTGTTCCAGCTTTTTTTTTTTTTTTTTTTTTTTTTTTTTTTTTTTTAGTTACTGCGTGAGTGGAATATCTTTTTCCAGCCTTTCACTTTCTATCTATTGGTATCCTTGGGTCTAAGGTGAGTCTTTGTAGACAGTGTATAGATGGTTCATATTTTCTTATCCATTCTGCCAGTCTGTGTCTTTTGATTGGGGAGTTTAATCCATTAACATTTAATGTTATTACTGTAAAGGCAGTTCTTACTTCACCCATTTTGACCTTTGTGTTTTATCTCTCATATTTTATTTTCAGCAGTCTTTTTACACTTTTAGTTACTTTTACTGATATAATCTTCATTTCTAAACTCTCTTCCAAGCCTCTGTCTTATGTCTTTTCTTTTCAAGCTGTAGCACTCCCTTAGTATTTACTACAAAGCCATTCTCTTGGTTACAAACTCTCTCAGCTTCTGTTTACCTGTGAATATTCTAAATTCACCCTCATTTTTGAAAGACAATCTTGCCAGATATAAGATTCTTGGCTGGCAGTTTTTCTATTGCAACATCTTAAATATATCATACCACTGCCTTCTTGCCTCCATGATTTCTGATGAGAAATCAGCACTTACTCTTATTGGGTATCCCTTGTATGTGATACATTGCTTTTCTCTTGCTGCCCTCAGAATTCTCTCTTTGTCTTTGCACTTATCATTCTGATTAGTGTCTCAGAGTAGGTCTATTTAGATTTATTCAGGTGGGAGTTCCTTGTACTTCTTGGATACAGATATCTATGTCCTTCAATAGGATTGGGAAATTTTCAACCATTATTCCTTCAAATATTCATTCTGCCCCTTTTCTCTTCTCTTCTCCTTCTGGAACACCCATGCCATGTATGTTTGCATGTCTCTTGCTGTCATTTAGTTCTCTAGGCTCTGTTCAATTTTTTCCATTCTCTTCTTTATCTGTTTTTTGTATGATCTTTTTTGGAGACCATGTCTTCAAGCTCACTAATCCTTTCTTCTGCCTCCTCAAATCTGCTGCTATATGCCTCCAGTGTATTTTTAATTTCATTTATTGTGCCTTTCAGTCCCATGAGATCTGCTATTTTTCTATGTATACTTTCAAATTCTTCTTTGTGCTCACCTAGTGTCTTCTTATTATCCTTAATTTCTTTAGCCATCTAATTGAATTTATTAAGGATATTTGTTTGGACATCTATGAATAGTTATTTCAACTCCTTTATGTCATCTGGAGGCTTATCTTGTGTCTTTGATTGGACCATGTCTTCCTGTTTCTTGGTATGGGTTGTAATTTTTTGCTGGTGTCTTGACATCTGGCTTACTAGATGTAATAGTTGGCCAAAGATACTAGATGCAAAGTACCAGAAATCTGTTGGCTTTTATAAAGGGTATTTATTTGGGTTAAAAGCTTACAGTTATAAGGCCCTAAAGAGTCCAACTCAAGGTACCATAAGAGGTACTTTCTCACCAAAGTCTGTTGCCAGTTTCTGCGAGGGTTCAGCCTTCCTTCTTCCGCTTAAGGCTCCATGGTGTCAGCTTCTTCTGATCCCAGCTGTGGGCTGGCATAGGGCTTGCTTTTTTCTGGGCTCAGCTGCTCCAGTGTCTTCACAAGGTCAGCTGTAAACTATCAGGCAAATGGCTCATCTCTCTTCCTAGGGCCACAGGATCAAAGCTGACAAACCTGGGTTCTCTCTTCCCATGTGTATCTTCTTCTGTCTGTCTTCTTGATTGAATGTCCATTTATAAAGCCCACAAAAGTGGCAGGGACTCAACCTTGAGTCATGACCTGCTGAGGTGGCCAAATCAAAGCCCTAATCTTGATTTAATTAAGTAAATATAAAACCTTTGAGTTTAATACAACCAAAGGGTATCATGCCCAGAGGAAGAGACCAGTTTACAAACATAATCAATACCTCTTTTTGGTAATTCATCAATAGTATCAAACTGCTACACTTGATCTATGTATTCTGGGCCCAGTTTCTCTCTTTAGTTCAGGGATTTCTTGCCCTTTATCCCTTGCTGGTTGTGTAGTAGGAGCAGAGGATGTAGTTGATACTGTAAGCTCTGGAAGCTGATGCTGTCTGTGTTGCCCCAGAAACCAATGAAGCTTCTCCCACCTTTTTCCTCTGAAAAGTGGTTGGGACGGAACTGCAGCTGTGTGTAGTAACCCAAGCTGTGCAAGATTGTTGCCTGTAGAGACTGATGAACTTTCATGCCCCTTCCTTCCCTGCCTGGGGTGGGGATGGAGCTGCAGGTGTGGGCAGCAAACTAAGCTGTGCAGGTCAAAACTAACCACAGTTGCCCATGTAGGCTGACATAGCACTGGCCCCCCTCCTCCCCTGCCAGAGGTGGGGATGGACCCTCTGGAGTGTCCAACAATTTGATCCATGTGGGCCAAAAGCACCTGCAGTTGCCCTGAGAGGCTGAGGGAGTACTGTCCCTTCTGCCCTTTAATGGGTAGGGATGAAACCACAGGCATCCAACAGACCAGGCCTTGTGGGCTGAAAGCACCTGCAGTTGCCCAGAGAGGCTGCAGAAACACAGCTTCCCTCCTATCCTATCAGGGGATGGGGTAGAGCCACAGGCATCCAACAGTGGTCCATGCAGGCCTGCAGTTTCCCAGATAGGTTGAGAAAACACCAGCCCCCTCCTACCCTATTTGGGGGTGGGGTGGGATCCCAGGCACTCAACAAACCAGTCCATGTGGGCAGAACTGCCTGCAGTTATCCAGAGAGGCTGCAGGAACACAGCTCCACTGTTATCCTATTGGTGGACGGGAATGGAGCTACAGGTTTCCAAGTATCCAGTCTGTGCAGGCAGAAAGCACCTGCAGTTGCCCAGAGAGGCCAAGGAAACACAGCTCCCCTCCTATCCTATTGGGTTGTGAGCACCAGGTATCTGACTATTCAATCTGTGCCAGCCAAAAGCACCTGCAATTGCCCAGAGGCTGGTGCATGTCCCCCTAGCTTCTTCCCTGCCGGAGGTGGGGCTGGAGCTTAGGCTACAGCTGCAATCTGATCTGATTGGAAAGAAGCCAGTCCCTACCATCACTGTGACTTTCATTCAGTCCTGCTTCCCCTCATGCTGGAGGTGTAGTTAAAATGGTAGCTACTGGCCTCTTTCTGACTTGGACAGGTTCAAACTTTAGCTGCTCTTAGAATTATACTTTAGCCAGCCAAATTTATTAATCAGTAGCTGAAGTCAGTGCCCAACCATCACTTCCTCCCCCATTTTTTGGAAATGGAGCTTCCAGCCACAGCCACAGAAGAGCTCCCACGGCTGCTTGCACCACCAGTGGAGGATGGGCACTGGCCTCCACAGCATGGGGTGCTCTATTCGTGAATCTTCACTGCAATTAGACAGTCTCCTCCTTCCATTCTTTCAAGAATGTGGCAGGACGCTCTTCTGCTATCCTGAGCTCCCCAAAAGAAGCTTTATTTAGCTCTGGGTGATTGCTAACTGCCCTGTAGGACAAGCTGTCTCTTGAAGCACCTTACTGTGCCACAATCTCATCCCTTCTATCAGTTACATTCTTTTTTATGTGTTTCTAGACCATCATTTGCTTTCCAATTTTCTTGTCTTCCATAGTTGCTATGTTTATTTGTTTTAAAAAAAATAGAAATTTAAAAGAGCAGCTAAGAAATAACTACTATATTTGGATTCAAAAATGTTTTTTCAGAGATCCCCCCGCCCCCCGACATGGCTCCCTCGTCTGTCTGCTCATTGTTTCTACTCATTGTCTGCTAAATGTTTTAATATATGATGACAATCTGTAATATTTCCAAATCTTATCAAGTGAGGTTTTAATTGTGGATTGTTTCTTTCAACCATATTGCTTAACAATGTGGACACTTGCATCTACTAGATATAATGTAAAGTTGAGGACACCCAATAAGAGATCCTACAGTGTGCATCTGTGGATAGAGATCTATATCTCTATCTATAGAGACAGAGAATGTGATAAAGGTTACATTTCAACTGATGCCGATTATTAAGTTACCTAAAAGTATATTGCACTATGCACTAAAATACATTCCATATTTAAGAAGTACATGTAAAAAATAAAATAAAAAAGGAAATATAAGTGAATATATACCTAATCTCAAGTAGAAAAAAACTTTCTAAATCTACTAATAAAAGATACCATATGTCTTCCTACCATAGCAGCATTATTCACAATTGCCAAAAGATGGAAGCAATCCAAGTGTCCGTCAACCGATGAATGGATAAATAAGATGTGGTATATACAGACAGTGGAATATTATTCAGCCATTAAAAGTTGTGACGTTCTGATACATGGGACAACATGAATCAACCATGAAGGCCTCATGTTGAGTGAAATAAGCCAGACACAAAATGACAAATATTGTATGATCACAGTAATTGAAATAACTAGGGAAATACTTTCTTAAATTTAAAAAAAGTATGACAGTAAGAAATTATGAGGCCAAAATTTACCCAGGAGAGGACAGAATCAAAGCCCAGAACATTAGAGAGAGTCTAATAGGACAGGGTAAACCAGAAGTGTAGCAGCCTTCATGGAATTATAGCCAGTTTTAAGTCACCTGGGTTGGCAAGAGTATGTCAAGCCTTGAACGTGCTTTACAGTGATTCTGGTCTGGTAGTAAACCAGGCACAGGGCAGAGGCAAACGCAAGTCTTCTCTGCATAAAGTACCTCCATTACTGGACTCAAATTATTTTTAAAAATAATTTTTCAAATACAATGCTCAAATTATAGTCAAAGAATATTTTAAAAATCAGACCCTGTGGGAGTATAAAAGCAGAAGCAAAAACAAGAGAAACAGACCCACAACGTCTTCAGGCATTGGAATTAGTAGCTCTGTGCTATAAAATAACTGTGCTAACCATGCTTAAAGAAATAAGAAACAAATTTGAAGATATCACTAGGGAAAGATAAAGAGAGGGTTGGCGAGCTGGATCATAGGTCATTATAACTAAGCAATTCAATTAAAAGATGTGTTAATCTTTGGAAATGAATAGAAAAGATTTTTTTGTTTTTCTGTTTTTTTGTTTATTATTATTTATTATTATTGTTGTTTTGTTATTATTATTGTTGTTTATTATAATAAAAATGCTCTAATAATGATTGAAGTGATGAACTCATAACTATGTGATTAGGCTAAATACAATAGCTAGTAAATTTGGATGAATTGTATGCCTTATTAATATGTATCAATAAAATTTATTTGTTTTTAAAAAACAGTATTGGACTAGATTAAAGAGACAAAACGATTAAAACAACACAGAGATATGGTAACAGACTTAGAGGAGGCAATAAGAAAATCTAAAATACAACCTGATGGAGTCTCTGAAGGAGATAATAAGAGGACAGAGTCAATATTTGAGGCAATAACGTTTGAGAATATAATACAACTCATGAAAAAGTTGTAGCTCGGGGGCTGGCTGTAGCTCAATTGGTAGAGCGTCGGTTTACCACGTGGGAGGCCCCGGGTTTGGTTCCCGGGCCTCCTTGAGTGGGCAGACCGCCTTGAGAAGGCAAGCTGCCATGGCAGGGCAAAGCCGCCACGGGCAGGGCAAAGCTGCCATGGGCAGGGCAAGCCCCTGCAGGCAAGACAAGCCGCCTGCGAGCACGCAAGGCCGCTGCCTGGTGAGCTGACTTGGCAGGTCCCCTCAACAGGGGGGAGACAAGCAGACACAGAAGAACGCAAAAATCAACACAGCAAGAACAAGCAGAAAGTGGGGGTGGAGGGATATATAATAAAATAAAATAAAAAATTGCAGCTCAAGAGGCTCAACAAATCCCAAGGAAGACAAATAAAAAATGAAATAAATAGTTAAACTAAAGAAAACCAAAGGGGGAAAACTGTTAAAAAGCAGCCTCTTTTCCTGTTAAAAAGAGGAAATGAAATATATTATCTTTAAAGCAGCAGCTATTACACTGACGGCTGATTCCTTCCATTGAACAAGGAAAGGCAGAAGACAGTAGGAAAATAACTGCAATATATTTAAAAGAAAAGAATCATCAACCAAGATTTC
>PVKH010027725.1:0-12973 GCA_004027955.1 Chaetophractus vellerosus | reverse complement strand
CACTTATTTCCAATTGTCATATTATAATGGAAGGAGAATAAAATCATAAGCACCTTAAGGAGAGAAAATCTACCCACCCCATTTGGTTCACCTTGCACCTAATGCATCCCCCATTACCTTTCATTACCCTGAAATGTAAAGAATGAAATAGACTTTGTCCACAGTGAGGGAAATGTGCAGAGTCACCCAAGAAGGCTAAGGGAACAGGAATTGCCCTCGGCTAAAGAAAAGCACAGATGGAAAAATAAGGTATTGGCGCAGGATCACCCATCAGCTGACTGGCAATAAGAATCTCATCACTGGCTGATCATGAATAGCTCTTGGAGCTGAAACAATTGTTAAACTTTTCACTAAAAGTGAACTAGAATGGAATAGCAGGTGCAATGTGTCAGGTCTTTAAGAAATATGGAGGAAATTATAATGACAACAGAATTGAATGGCTCTGTTGGGGGCAGTTAATTCTCTGGTGAAAAACAATGAGGGGCTAAGGGTGATTCTGGATGAAAAGTTAAGTGTGAAAGCCAGACAACTTCCTTGGAAGCATATAAAAAGACTTTCATTTCCTGCAGCAAAGAACTGAAGAAGCTGAGGACCAAAAGTTCCAGAGAAGGTTAAATCAACTTTAGCAGGTATTGCTATGTCAAGATTAGAGCCCTGATTGGGAAATAATGGGGTCCTGACACATGGATGGGACCATTTGACTTGATGAACTAAAAATCTAAAATTCCTTGATTCCATTGAAACTTCTAGCCTGCACAATAGCCTGAATTCTCCCTATAAAGATTTTAGAACTCTCTCATTGTTGAAGACAATGTAGAGGTTCTCTCCCACATACAACACAGTACGCATTCCCCTCCGGATCTGCCCTTCCCTACTCCAATTGTCTTTAGGCCAATAAATAGATTTGGCCCAAATGGAGAAGTGTTGGGCTTGCTAAGAGAGGAAAAAGGAACTAGAGTGTATAGTCAATTTGTACATTCAGGAACCTGGACAGTTTTATGGGGCTAGATTTTGAAAGTACTTGATCAAGGTGGGACGGAATATAAAAATGTATGACAGCATTTATTGATAAGGAAAGTTCAAATACTTTGCTAAGATGGCTTATGAAAACTTGGAGAAAGCAGTGACCCAAACTAAATGAACCTGAAATACCCGAAATGTCATGGCAGGCAGTAGAAAAATGAATCAAAAGGCTCAGAGATAGACATTTGTATAGTGGCATTATTCACAATTGCTAAAAGATGGAAACAACCCAAGTGTCCACCAACCAATGAATGGATGAATGGATAAACAAAATGTGGTATATATATATATATGATGAAATATTTTTCAGCTATAAGAAGAAATGAATTTGGGATGCATATGATAGCATGGATAAACCTTGAGGACATGATATTGAATGAAATAATACAGACACAAAAGGACAAATATTGTATGGTATCACTAATATAAACTATATACAATGAGTAAACTCATGGAACAAAGCTCTAGAGTACAGGTTGCCAGGTGATAGAATGTGGGGTGAGCAGGGGGAGCCAACATAGAATTTTCAATGAGAGGGATTGTAAATGTGGGGAAATGGTTAGAGTTAAAGGTAACACACAGTGAGTGCAATCAACAATTCTGATTTATAAATGTGATTATGGCTGAAAGGGATAATCTAAGGAAGTTAATGTCAATTGAAAGAAAGCTAGAGGATAATCTATAGACTGTATAACAGTGATTTCACTGGTAGATGATGATTGTGCTTAATAATATAAGAACTTTCATTGATTACAAGGTATTAAGAATATGGAGATAGATGGGAAAATACAACTAATGTAATGGATATACTATAGTTAACAGTAATATTGAAATATTTTTCTCACAATGGGGAAAAAGTACTATATCAATGCTAAGGGTATAATGGGGGGGTATAAGGAGATATGGGATTTTTCTTTCTGGAGTAGTGAAAACATTCTCAAATGGACTGAGCTAGTGACAGCACAATTCTCTGATGAAACTGAGAGCCACTGAAAATGTACTTTGGATGGATTGTACAGGCAGAGGACAGTTAACACAGTGGACCCCATGGTGCAGTGCTGACTGAGGTGATCCTTCAAAAAGGGAACTTATGACTAGGCCAGGCAAGATGATGAGGTACCAAATATAATTTATTTTATGCCATTACACCTACCACAATGAAAGAAGCTGGTAGATCTCTTCAGGTTTTAGAGGCAGCATATTCCACAGCTGGGAATGCTGTTCCAACATATATGACAGATATAACAAAAGCCTAATAGCTTTGAGTAGGACACAGAGTGGAAAGCATTCTACAGCAGGTCCTGGCTACAGTGCAAGTGGATAAGCCACTGAACCTTATGCTTCAGCAGTTCCAGTAGAATTCAGAGAGATGTCATAAAATGAGATGTGTAGAAGTGTGAGCCTCACTTAACATCATTCCTAGTGATGCATTTTGGGAATGTGCATTTCCCATCCCCTAAATCTAGGTGTTAGGAGATAAAGATGTTCATTAACAAAAAGAAATATGTCCACAGGGGACAGAGCAGAAGTTCCATTGAAATTTAAGCCATAGATGCTGCCTGGCTCTTTGGGCTCCTCATGCCAAGAAAACATAGACAGGGGAAGTGATCCAAGATGGGACCAGAGTGGCTCAGGCAGAGCACAGCTTTCTTGCAAAATAGGGGAGAAGGTATAGAAGTAGGAGAGAGTTGCTTTTGGGACCCCTGCAGACCAAGACAGTGTTGCATGTGTCATCTGAAAGGAACTGGGAACAGAGAGTCAGAAAAGCCAAAGGAAAAATCTTGAGTTGGTACCACCTTGTCTGGGAACATTGCCTACCTCCTACCCCCAAACCACAAGGGGAAGAGTCTTGGTAAAAATCTGCAGCTGAATGACCAACAGACTTGGGAAAGGACTGATTCCTCCCTGAGAAGAGGCGGTGGTGGTGGAGGGATGAGTGAGATTTCTTTGGCAAATATAACTACCATAACTTGCTGATTCAGAAGAACTAGTGGAAATAGCAGGATTCATCTCCATGAAATGGATTGCCAAGTAACTACATTTGCTGGCCAGCTAGGACAATAAAGGAAGACAGGTATGGTAGACCTAGTCAGGCCGTATCAGCAGCTCCCTGTGCCTGTTTTGACTACTTAAACAATACAATATTAAAGTTTTATAAATTTTCACAAAAAACTAGGCTAAAAATCAAAGAATAGCTATGAAATAAAAACACTAGGAAAAAGAGAGAAATTGATCAACAGTGCAAAATCACCAACATAAATGCCTACGGACCAGCAAAAGATAAAACCTAGCTCATACTAAGAAACAGGAAGATATGGCCTAGCCCAAGGAAGAAACCAAGAATCCAGGTAAGACACAGAATTTAAGACAACTAATAAATGATGTTCACACAAACCTCCTTAATCAATTTAAGGAGATGAAGGAAAACATGACTAAAGAATAAAGGATATTAAGATGACACTGGTGTGAGTATAAAGAACAATTTGAAAGTCTGCAAAAAAAAGTAACAGAGCTTGTGGGAATGAAAGACACAATGGGGGAAGCAGATGCAGTTCAGTGGGTGAGTACCTATTCCCATGTGCTAGGTCCTGGTTTCAATCCCCAGCACGTCCTAAGAAAAACATGATATTAAAAATACATTAGAGGAATATGATAGCATATTTGAAATGTTAGAAGAATGAATAAGTGAATTTGAAGACAGAACAAATGAATAAGTGAATTTGAAAGATCAGAGAACAGACAGAGAAAAGAATGCAAAAATTGAACAGGGTCTCAGAGAATTGAATGACAACATGAAACAGACAAATACATGCATTATAGGTGTGCCAGAAGGGGAGAGAATAGAAAAAGGGCAGAAATAATATTTGAGGAAAAATATGTATGAAAACTTCCCTACCTTTATGAAAGTCATGAATATCAATATTGAGGAGTGGCAGTGTACCCCAAACAGAATAAATCTGAATAGGCCTACTCCAAGTCATCTACTATTCAGATAGTCAAAGGCCAAAGATAAATAGAAGATTTTGAGAGCAGCAAGAAAAAAGCAATATATTGGGAGTGGATGTGGCTCAAGCAATTGAGTGCCCACCTCCCACATAGGAGGTCCCATGTTCAGTTACTGGTGCCTCCTGAAATAAACAAAAACAAACAACAAGCAAAACAAATAAAAAAAAAACAAACAAACAACAACAAAAAAAAAAAACCTCAGGGAAGCTGATGTGGCTCAGTGGTTGAGCATCAGCTTCCCACATATAAGGTCCAGGGTTCAGTACTCTGCCCCCAGTACCTCAAAAAAAAAACAAACCCATTACTTATAAGAGAGCCTCAATAAGGCTAAGTGCCAGTCTCTCATCAGAAACCATGGAGGTGAGAAGGCAGTGGTATGTATATTTAAAGTACTGAAAGAGAAAAACTGCCAGCCAAAAATGCTTTATCTGGCAAAATTATCCTTCAGAAATGAAGGCAAGCATAAAGTCTTTACAGAAAAACAAAACCTGAAAGAGTATGTTACCAAGAGACTGAATCTATAAGAGATAGTAAAGGGTGTGTTACAGCCAGAAAAGAAAAGACAATAGTAAGAGCCCTGGAGAAGAGTGCAGAAATGAAGAACATAAGTAAGAGAAATGGAAAGGGTTAAAGGGGCTAAAAGACAGACAATATTAATTAATTAATATGACAACAGAAAATCAAGGGATAAAATGGGCCAAGTAAATAACATCTTTATGGTGGCAACACTGAATGATAATGGATTGGACTCCCCAAATAAAAAACATAGAATGATAGAATGGATAAAAAGAACACATGAGCCATCTATTTGTTGTCTACAAGAGACTCACCTTAGATGCAAGGACACAATCAGGCTGAAAGTGAAAGGTTAGAAAAAGATATTCCATGCTAATAGCAATAAAAAAGAGGGTATAGCAGTACTAATATCAGATGAAATTAATTTTAAATGCAAATATGTTATGAGATGAAGAATGTTACTGTATACTAATAAAAGGGACAATTCACCAAGAAGAAATAACAATAATAAATATTTATGCACCCACCATAGGTGCCCCAAAATACAGGAGGAACACACTGGCAAAACTGAAGGGAGAAATAGATGTATCTATAATAATAGTTGGAGACTTCAACACTCCACTCTCAGCCTTAGATAGCAGATCTAGACAGAGGATAAATAAGGAAATTGAGAGCTTGAAAACATGATAAATGTACTTAATCTAATAGACATTTACACAGCAGTACACACCAAAACAACAAGAAAAATATTCTTCTCAAGTGCTCATGGATCTTTCTCCAGGAAAAACCATATGCTGGGAAATAAGTCAGACCTCAATATATTTAAAAACATTGAATTCATACAACACAATTTCTCTGATCATAATGGAATAAAATTGGAAGTTAACAGGTATAAAAGGAAAATTTCACTAATATATGGAAATTAAACAAGACACTTTTAAGTAATAAGTGGGTCAAAAAGAAATTGCAAGATAAATCAGTAAATATCCTGAGATGCATGAAAATGAGAACACAACTTATCAAAACCTAAGGGACACTGCAAAGGCAGTGCTGAGAAGGAAATTTATACCCCTCAATGCTTATATTATAAAAAGATGAAACAGCTAAAACCAAAGACCTAATTACATACCTGGAGAAATAAGAAAAAGAACAGAAAACCAATCCCAAGAGAAATAGTTCCCACTGCCTTCTGAAAAGGCAAAAAAAAAATAAAAATAAAAAAAAACAAGCAAAGAAAATGAAAAAGAAAAGTCAAAGAAGCTTATGTTGCTCAGTGGTTGAGCACCAGCTTCCTACATATGAGGTCTAGGGTTCAATCCCTGTCCCACCCTCCCAAAAAAAGAGAAAATCACCCAGTAGAAATAAAAGAGATCATAAGAGGATTCTATGAACAACTATATGCCAAAAAGTAGACAACATTGATGAAATGGACAAATATCTGGAAACACAGGAACAAACCAAACTGACCCTAGATGAAATAGAAGACTTCAACAAACCAATCTCAAATAAAGAAATTGAAACAGTCATCAAACACCTCCCAAAATGAAAAGTCCAGAACCAGATGTCTTCACAGGTAAATTCTATCAATCATTCAAAGACAATCCAATACAATCTTGCTCAAAATCTTCCAAAAAATTGAACAGGAAAGAACACTACTGAACTCATTCTATGGAGTTAACATCATCCTAACACCAAAGCCAAATAAAGATATTTAAAAAAAGAGATTTTCACACTAATTTCTTTAATGAATATAGATGCAAAAATCCTCAACAAAAATACTTGCTAACCCATGAAAAAATTATACATCATGATCAAGTGGACTTTATACCAGGCATGCAAGCATGGTTCAACATAAGAAAATCAATCAGTGTAATACACCATATTAATAAATTGAAAGAGAAAAGTCACGTGATCATTTCAATAGATGCAGGAAAGGCATTTGAGTAAACACAACCACCTTTTTGATTAAAAAAAAAAAACAACTCCAAAAATAGGAATAGAAAGAAGCTTTCTCAGTATGGTAAAGTACATGTATGAAAAATCCACAGCTAACATTGTGCTCAATGGAGAAAGACTGAAAGCTTTCCCACTGAGATCAGGAAAAAGACAAGGATTCCCACTGTCACCACTGTTATTCAGTATTTTGCTAGAAGTGCTAGCTAGAGCAATTAGGCTAGGTAAAGAAATAAAAGTTACCCAAATAGGAAAATAAAGTTAAAACTTTCTCTATTTGCTGATGATATGATCCTATACTTAGAAAATCTCAAAAAATCCACAACAAAAATATTAGAATTATAGACAATTTCAGAAAGGTGGCAGGATACAAGAGGAATATGCAAAAATCAATAGGATTTCTATATACTACTGATGTACAATCTGAGGAAGAAATCAGAAAAAATACCATTTACAATATTGACTAAAAGAATCAAATATTTATTAAAAGTTTAACCAAAAATATAAAGAACCTTTTTTCATAAAACTATAAAACATTGCTAGAAGAAACCAAACGTGATCTAAATAAATGAAAGGATATTCCATGTGCATGGTTGGAAGACTAAATACCATTACAATGTCAATTCTACTCAAACTGATCTACAGATTTAATGCAATCCTGTGAAAAATTCCAATATCCTTCTGTGTAGAATTGGAAAAGCCAATTATCAAATTTATTCGGAAGGCTAAGGGTCCCTGAATATGCAAAAATATCTTTAAAGGAAGAATGATATTAGAGGACACTCAATTCCAGACTTTAAGCATATTATCTAGCTACAGTGGTAAAAACAGCATGGTACTGGCATAAAGATAGGATTAACCAATGGAACAGAAATAAGAGTTTGGAAATAGACCCTCACATCTCTGTTCAAGTGATTTTTAACAAGGCTGTCAAACTCCCTCAGCCGGGTCAGAACACTATTCAACAAATCGTGTTTGGAAAACTGGATATCCATATCTAAAAGAATGAAAGAGGACCCTTATCTCACAACTTACACAAAAATTAATTCAAAATGGATCAATGACCTAAATATAAATACTAGAACCATAAAACTACTAGAAGAAAATATAGGGAAACATCTTCAAGGTCTTGTGGTTAGTGGTGGTCTCTTGAACCTTACACCCAAAGCATGAGCAACAAAAGAAAAAATAGATAAATGGAACTGCCTCAAAATTAAAGCTTTTGTATTTCAAATGATATTTTAAGAAGGTGAAAAGACAGACTACTCAATGGGAAAAAATCTTCAGAAACCATAAACCTAATAAGGGATTGATCTCCATGTTATATAAAGAAATCACACAACTTAATGACAAAACGACAAGCAACCAATTTAAAAACGGGCAAAATAATTGAATAGACATTTTTCTGAAGTGAAAATACAAATGGCCAAAAGACCCAAGAAAAGGTGTTCAACATCACTAGTTATTAGGGAAATGCAGCTCAAAACTAAAATAAAATATCATCTCACACTGTACAAAATAGCCATTATTAAAAAACAAACAGAAAACTATAAGTGCTGGAGAGGATATGGAGGAATAAGAATGTTCCTTCACTGTTGGTGGGAATGTGAAATGGTGCAGTTTCTGTGAAAGAAGATTTAGCAGTTTCTCAGGAAGCTAAATGTAGAACTGTCATATGATCTGGCAATCCCACTACTAGGAATAAATTCAGAAGAACTGAAAGTAAAGACATGAATAAATATATTCCATAAGTCTACTCATTGTATTTAGTTCATATCAGTAAGACCTTACAATAAATAGACTGCTGAAATTGGACTATGAAATGAGGGTTGGTGGGAGATGGAAGGTGGAATGAGAAGGAGGAAATTATGCTGGATGTATGTAAATGTTTAATAAGGTCAAATTTAAATAAGTGGTAATCATTGGACTTGATGGTAACACACTATAATGAATGTAACAAACACTGCTGATTTATGGATGTGATTGTGGATGAAACAAGTAATCTAGGGCAATTAATGTTATTTAGATGACAGCTGGAGGATAATATAGGGAATGTATAATACCTATTTTGGCAGTAGATGAGTAGTTTGATTAATAATATAAATACAAGAATGTTCTACTATAAGGTGTTAAGAATGTGTTGATACATGGGAAAAGTATATAAAAAATTATATAGAATATAATTAACAACATTGGGATGTTTTTATAGCAAAGCTGCTTTAGCTTTGCTTTTAGCATATTGATGCTAAAGGTAAAAAAAAGAATATGAGATTTGGTTTTGTGAGATATGCGTATGAGTAAGCATTTTTCTCTTCATTTTTTTCATTAATAAGGAGACCTTGACTATGTCATTTAACTAATTTGTGTTATCTGTGTATCTTTCCAAACATTCGAGGAACAATTGAGTTAGTAGTTGGAATTAGATGAGAAAAAAAGGGCCTGGACAGAACTTTTTAGGAATAAATGTTTAAATAACGTGTTGAGCTGGCTTTTCCTGTCATTTTTGTAAAATTTGGAACAAAGTTTTTTAAAAAAAGAGAGTATAGATGAGAAAAGTAGTGACCATCCGGAAGGAGCAAATGACATCAGGAAGCAGAAAAAACCCTATTACATAATGGGGCACAGTGGAATATGGTTGGCATACTCCAGGTGATTCACTTGGGTGTCTCTACCTACTCTCTCACCCCATTTTGATGGTTTATGTACAAATGCTGAAAGGCAAAGTAAGTAAGTCCACCAAAATCCTGTAGGACCTGCTTGGTAAAGGCAAGTAGAGATTTGGACAGTATACAATAAGTTGTTAATTGCAGGGCAAAATAACAAGAGCAAAACTTACTCTCTCATTTGCAGGAAAGATATGCACTGCTCTACAGTTACCTTAGTGGTCACCCTGAGCTGTGTGGATAAGTCTGTCCATTTCAGGGGTGAAATATTAACAAGCTCATCTTGACACATCTTTCCACACACACACACACAAAAAGCCATCTTGTGGATGTATCTCAAGCAGTTGAGCCCCTGCCTCCCACATGGGAGGTCCCGGGTCTGGTTCCCAGTATCTTCTAAAGAAAACAGGCAATGAGTATAAAAACAACAACCAACGAACAGACAATAAGCAAAAATAACAAGCAGACAATGAGTAAACAACAAGAAAACAACAAGCAAACAGATGGGGAGACAATTCAGGGGAGGAAAAAAACGCCATCTTTTCAAGACTATATCAGTTTGAGAAAAAGCTGATATTTAACTCTTCATTTACTGTCTCCATAATTGGTTCCATAATTAGACTGGGAGAAGGGCAAATTATTGGCTCTTCTATGATCCCAACCCCAGTAGACTGTGAATGAGTAAGTAGCCCAATTTCTGAGTATCTGGTTATAATCTATGAAACATTGCCTTAGAATTTAGAATATGAAGGTTACACCTAGAACAGCAGAATTATTTTAGGAATAAATATTTGGACCTAGCTACAATCTTGAAGGCCTTAAACACTATAAGCAGGGAGATTTCTGTTCTTTTTCATTCTATGTATTTTATTTAAATAGAATTCTCTCTCTCTCTCTCTTTCTCTCTCTCTGTTTTAATAGCCTAATCTGCTCAAAGCAATACCATGAAATATGTCAGGTTAAACAATGAGAATTAATTTGTTCACGGCTTTGAGGCTGGGAAAATGTCCAAATCAAGGCATCATCCAGGCAATGCTTTCTTCCCCAAAACCACCTACCTGCAATCCTTGGTTCCTCTGTCACATGGTAAGTCACATGACAAGGCACATGGCAATGGATGATTGTCTCTCCCTTTTCTTCCAGATTTCATTGATTTCAGCTTCTTGCTCCAATGGCTTTCTTTCTCAGTCTGAATTTCATTTTCTTACACAAAACTCCTGTTATAAGATTAAGACCCATCCTAACTGAGGTGGGTCACCCCATAACTGAATTAGCCGCATCAAAAAGTACAACTTACAATGGGTTCACACCCACAGGAATGGATTAAATTTAAGACCCTCTCCCTCTCTCTCTCTCCCTCTCTTTCTCTCACACACACACTCACACACACACACATACACACACATTCAAGATAGTCTTGGACTGATTTGTGTACATATGGAACATCTATTAGCACATTCATTAATTAAAGCCTTTGTTTATTGTTTTGATAAAATTTTTAAGATATAAGGAAGACCTTACAGATTTCTGAAAGTTGTGATTCTATTAAAGCAATGACTAAGGCAAGACTCTTAATAAAGAACTGTAAGAATATGAAATAAAAATAAACCAACAAAAATCATTCTTTGCTGAGATGAGTGAAGACCATGTAAACCTAGGAGATCTTTCCTGAAATAGCAATTAGTGCTATTAGCATAAATATTAATATGACTCTTAACAATGGCTTTATATATTGTAATTCTTTCTAAGGGGGGGGCATGCCAAATGAGGTCTTTAGTTATTGTATCAATTGGGGTTTAATCCAGGAAGCAGAATCACTATGGTTGATATGGAAATGGGACTTTATTATAAGAGTTAGGTACTACATAACTGTTAGAACTAGTGAGGAGTCTGTGGAAAGCCGTTGCTGCTGTATGTGTTTGTAGTTTTGAAGTCATTGGAGGTCATAAGGGCTGGTAGTTGGGAAGAAATCCTGGAGGTGAAGCAGAGTTTAGCAAGGAGCAACTGGAACCTGCAAGGAAAAATTGGAACCCACATCTGTCTCTCACCAGCTCAAACCTCAGTAATAATGGGTGACCTACAGAAGAGGCTGGTGCCCTTTGCCACAGACCTGGATGTGTGTCTAGGACTTGGGGAAGCTGAAGTAGGAGATCTAGTGGGAGCTGGAGGAACTACAAGGTTAGCTACTACTCTGAGCAAACAAGTGATCCAGCAGGGATTCTTGGCAACCTATGAAGTCATTCAAAGGATAATGGCTGCTGCTTCGCTGCCACTTCCCAAAATTTTTTAAAGTTTTTCTTGTGGCTATTCTTAATCTGGATCCATAGAAGGAAGGGAATTCTGATACATGTATTTCTGGATCATTTAAGGTGACACAGGAAAAAACACCAAAGTCTACTCCTTATCATCTTGGCTTCCCTATATACCCCTTTTAAGCACGTTCAATTTCTAGGTAGATAATAGAACATAATGCAGCTAGCCTTTGTACAATCCCAAATATAATAACTCTTTCTCTAAAAAGCAATAGACCTATATGCACTTTATGCATCTTTGGGTTATGCTTATTCCTCTTCCAGTTGAGTTATACTTTCCCTTTGATATTCTGTAACTTAAATATTGAGCTATAAGGTTGACCACTATTAACATTCCTCATGTTGGATAGCAGGAAAATGAGAAAGGAGAACAAAGGAATTAGTTTATAAATATGTTAGAAACAGTCATAACTCTTACAGCCCTCATTTATGCTACCAGACAGTATTTATGACTTCCTTCCTCCACTATCAATTCCATATTCCCTTTGCCCTTAAGAACCTCAGCTTATCGTGACTCCATGCCAGGTGGAATAAACCAAATCTTCATTCCTGAAGTGTTTGAGTCATCAGCAGTGCTGTCTTTATTGGGTTCTTGTAAAATTAATATTAATTTTAGGATATGATATTAATATTCTCAGAATAGAAGAAGAATAATAAGAGGTGCCCCAGGGTATCGCTGCATTCCAGAAATACCCACTGCTTATGCCCACTGTGTGACAGAAACTCAATCTCTGCTTTGATAGCCAGGATCAATAACCCCATCTCATACTGTAACCCTTTATTTGTCTATTGATGTACTGATACTAGAGTTTCCAGGTGGTGGTCTCAACTTCCAGTTTAATGGAACCATTGTTGTGTTATCTAATGGAAGCATTTCCCCCTTGGAAAGTAAGGCTCCTACAGTAGTAGAATCCAAAGTTGCAGGAACCAGAAACCAAACTTTTGCTAGTGGATTATTAGGGCTGATAGTGAGAGGAACCACTCCCATTTCCATTCCTTAATTCCCATTCATGTGAAACTAGGCTATGGGAGAAATAGCACCATAAATCGATTGCTCAGTTGAAGTATATACTGCATCCCAGAGGACACTATCCTAACCCTACAAAATGTTGCCACCCAGCTGGAGCTGTAATAAAATCTCCAAAAGTTTCTTCCTTATCAACACTTCACTAGCTGTTAAATGAGCTGCTCGGTCAGAAATGCTACGTGTAATATCAGGCTAGTGAGTAAGGCAAATATGGATAATGGTTATAGCAGAACACTGCAGGCAGTGAAGGAAAATTCGTATCCCAAACAAGTACCTATTCTGTGAGGACAAAGTGCTGCCCCTTCCATGATGAAAATAGTCCAGTGTAGCCAACTTGCCAACACATAGTTGCCCAATCCCTCCATAGAGTGATGGTGACAGCATATCTTCTAGAGCCTTTGGTAAACCAAACCATTTTTTTTTAAAGATTTATTTATTTTATTACATATCTCCCCTTCCCCCCGCTGCGGCGA
>PVKH010027724.1:0-12973 GCA_004027955.1 Chaetophractus vellerosus | reverse complement strand
TATACCGGCACTCTTATCCACTGAGCTATCTAGCTGGTCCCTTCTTATACACATCTTTTGTTGAACATGTGAATGTATGCTATTGAGTGTGTACCCAGGAATTCTGGAATTAGTAGGTTGTAAGATACGTGTTTGCTCAGCTTTAATAGATATTGCAAATGGTTTTACTAATTTATCCTTCCATATTAATGTCATTTTAGTTTTATTTCACTACATCTATCAACAGTTAGTATTGTTCTCATTAGAGCCATTCTGTTGCATGAGTAGTGGTATCACATTGTTGCTTTAATGTGTATTTGTGTGATAACTAATGAAGTTGAGTACCTTTTTATATGTTTAGTGTTCTTTTGGATATCCTCCCTTTTCAATTTTTAATGGAGTATTTAAGTCTTTGTCCATTTTTCCTGTGGGATTTCCTAAAATTTTTCATAATAGTCTGTAGGAATTCTTTAAATATTCTGGATATAAGTCCTGTATTCCAAACATGTATTGGAAATACCTTCTACCCTGCGTCCTGTTGATGAAATATTTTCCTACCCCAGAATCCTATTATTTTCCCAAAAGCTTTATTGCTCTACTTTCATATTTATAATTAGGGTACATCTGGAATTGATCATTGTATAGTCAGGAGTTGTTTTTTTTTTTTCGTATGGCTATCCAGTTGACCCAGCTCTATCTACTAAAAGAACATCTTTTCTGTACTGCATTGCATTATTACCTTTGTTATAACTGAACTGATTATATATGTATGAGCTGTCTCTGGTCTTAGTATTTTCTTTCATGAGCCAATTTCTCTTTATTTTGCTCCAATACCGTATACCAATATATTTGCTGTATCTTGAGTCTTGATATCTTGTGTAAGTCTTTCAGGTTTTTCATTCTTGAAGATTGCATTTCCTTATTAATTTTAGAATTAGCTTGTCAATTTACACATACGCACACACAAAATCAGTACTGGGATTTTGATTGTGTTTGTATTGAATTTATGTGTCAGTTAGGGGAGGATTAATATCTGTACAATATTGAAATTCCTAATTCATGATCATATATTCCTCCATTAATTTAACCTATCTTTATTTGCTCTCAATACTGTTTTATAGTTTTGGGTGTAGAGATTATGGATAGCCTTTATTAGATTTATTTCTTGGTAGTGGGTTTTCAAATTATACTATAAGTGGTATCTTTTAAAATTTTTATTTTCTGTTTCTTGCTGATATAGAAATACAGTGGATTTTGTATATTGACCTTCTGTATAGCAACCTTGATAAAATTACTTGTTAATTCTATGTAATGTCTGTACATAATCATGTTATCTGTGGACAGTGATCATTTTATTTCTTCTTTTTCGGTCCTATGCCTTTTATTTTTCTTGTCATAATGCACCTGCTAGGACCTTTAGTACAATGCTGAATATGAGTGGAAATAATGGTCTTTTTTATCTCATCCTAATCTCACAGGGAAATCTTGTTGTAGGTGTGTGTGTGTGTGTGTGTGTGTGTGTGTGTGTGTGTGTGTGTGACACTATAAAATTAAATGGTGCTGTGAGTTTTAAGGTACTCTTTGTAAAATTAAGGAAGTCCTCTTCTTATTTTGTAAAGAACTTTATCATGAACAGATGCTGAATTTTACCAAATGCTTTTTCCTACATCTTTCAAGTTAATATTTTTTTCTGCCTTTTTCTGTTAAGGGAGAAATTACATTAATTGATTCTGATGTTAATCACCCATTGGTCATGTTATACTTTTTATGCAGTGCTCGGTTTGACTTGCTATAATTTTGTTTAAAATTTTTACATCTGTGTTCATGAGAGAGATTGGCCTGTACTTTGCTTTCCTGTGATATTCTTATTAGTTAATGCTAGTTTCTTCAAACATGTTGGGGAGTGTTTCTTTTTCTCTTCTGGGAAGATCTTGTGTAAGATCAGTGCTATTTATTTCTGAAATGAAGACTTTACTAGTGAAGCCTTGTGGGAAGATTTTAATAATTCAATTTAATCAATGTAGGACACTTCAGGATTTTCTCTTCATATTATATCAGCTTTTGCAAGTTGTATTTTTCAAGTAATTTTCTAATTTCATCTGAATTATCAATTAAATTGGCATAGATAGTCTCATTATCTCTTAGGACATCATATTTTATATTGCAAATTTGTGTCATCTCTTTGCCCTTGATTAGTCTGACTAAAGCTATCAGTTTTTTTGTTTTTTTTTTTTTTTTCAAAGAGCCAGCTTTTGGCTAATTTCTGGGAGCTTTGATATTTTGTAGTTATCTTTTGCTCATTGATTTCTGACTTAATTCCACTTTGGTAAGGATTTATACTCTGAATGATTTCAATGGTTTGAAATTTGTTCGCAGACTTTCTTTATCCTTTGTTATATGGTCAATTTTGGTAAATATTCTCCATGTATTTGGGAAGAATTTACATTCTGTTCAGTTCGTGCCATGTTCTAGTGTCTATCTATCTATCTATCTCTCTCTCTCTATCTAGAGATATGGAAATTCTTTATATAGATATATATTCTATATATATCAATTAAATTCAGATTTGTTCATTGTGGTACTCAGAACTATACTGATTTTTTTTTTTTTAGCGGATTATTCTTTCACCTATTGATAAAAGTGGATTAAAGTTTTTCACTGGATTTTGGGACCAGTCTTATGTACACAGACAAATACAGAATGGTTATATCTTCATGATTGATTTGTTTATCTCATTTTATTTCCCATTTTCTCTCTCCTTATGCTTTTTGCCTTAAGCTTTCTTTTGGATGTGTTTTGCAAAATACATTTTTTTCCCATCTTTTCATTTAGACTTTTCTATACCCTTATTTTTAAGTCTCCTTCAAACAGTAAATAGTTGGTTATGTCTATTTTCCCCCCCACCCAGCTTTGCCTAATGTTAACATCATATACAACTATATCACCATATCAAAATCAAGAAATTAATATTGGTACAATACTATAATTAAACTGCAGACTTTTATTGAATTTTTAACAGTTTTTCAACTAATGTCATTTTTCTGTTCCAAAATCTGACATTGCATTTAATTGTTACGTCTTAGGGTATTTGTTTATTTAATCCCATCTGATAATTGGTGCACTTATTCCATTTACATTTAATTGTAATTATTTACATATTAGTATTTTTATATAACATCTTACTATTTGTTTACTATCTGAGCCACTTTTGTTCTAGTTATTTTTCTCTTCTTTTTTTGTGCTGTTAGTTATGTTGTGTCACTTTTCTTTTAATGGTTAGCCTAGAGTGCAATATGCTTTATCTATTTATTTATTTATTTATTTATTTATATTCATTCATTCATTCATTCATTCATTCATTAGGAGGTACCAGGGAATGAATCCAGGACCTTGTACATGGGAAGCAGGGGTCTTAAACCACTGTGCCGCACTTGCTTCCACTTTGGTGGTTTATTACAGCCTAATGCCAGTATTTATTCTTACCATTTTCTTGAGGATGCTAGAACCTTAGAAAACGTCCCTTCATTTACCCGCTATACCTTTTACATTATTGTTGTCGTGCGTTTTAATTCTACATATATTTAATCCCCACAAGACCTAAAATTATTGTTTTCTTTGCTAAGATTGGAAAATTCTCATTTATCTCTTCAAATATTACTTCTCTTTTTCTTCTGTGACTCCACTTATACATGTTAGATCCTTTCATTGTGTGTCACATTTGCCTTATTCTCTTTTTGTATTTACCCTAATTTTTTCTCTGCTTTAGTGAAAATCTTTTATTGACTGTTTAAAAAGTTTTCTAATCCTGTCTTTTGCTGTTTAATCTGCTGTTAAACTTCTATATTAAGTTGTTAATTTCAGTTATTTTCCAGTAAAAGCATATCCATTTGTTTCTTAAAGCATTAAATTCTAGGTAGAACTATCTTTTGATGTTTTTTCCCCACCTTTTCCTCACTTCTACAACATATTAATCATAGTTTTTTTTTTAATGTTCTTATCTTCTGACTTCTGAATATCTGAAACTTATGTGGATATATATCTGTTGCCTCTTCTTTTTTCTTCTTTTTCCCTATTTTCAATCATATGTGTTTGTCTTTTGGCATCCTGGTAAAAATGGTTTAAATACTAGCCATTATTAAACTTGTTAAGGCTCCAGATGATATCTTCTTTCAGAGGGGATTTACTCTTCCTTAGACATTCAGCCTGAGTCTGATAACTTTAAGCCAGTCAGGGACTGAAGTGAATCAGGCTGAATTAAATTGAGGCTGACTTATAGTTTTGTCAAAGCTGTTTGTACATCTGATTTGTCCTTTTTGTTGGGTCTCACTCTCCAAGACTTCAAGTTTAGAGTCTGTTGTTCTTATTGGGCCCATCTCTAGCAGATTCTGAACTCTAATCCTTGTCTTCTCAGGAATAGAAGACATGTGAAAGCTTTGCTGTGCTTTTTGGAGGCTTTCCTCTTTACCTCCTGCTCCATGCAGGGTCAGCATTTAGAAGAAATCTTAAGGGGCACTTTACACCAGGATCTTAGCCATTCAGGTATCCAATTATTCTCTTTAGCACCATGAAATTAACATACTCTCTGTTGATATTTCTACCTCTTGACAGCAACCTTTAGCCTGCGCACAGCCTGGATTCTCACTCTTGCATTATACCTGGAATCAGCAAATGCTCTTGTGGAAAAAAAAGTGGGTATATACTGTTAGTTCACTTTTAGTGTGTTCCCTCCTGTCTCGAATCTTGGCACCCCTTGTACTGATTGCTTGAGCAGCTCTAGCTGTTTTAAACCAATATTTAATTTTTATCCAGTTTTTTTTTAGCTCTTGGCAGAAGTAGGTCAGCTGACAACTACACCATCACACTCAGAAGCAGACCTCATGATTGCCTTTATTGTACTTTTTATATACATTATTTATTTGTCTTGGTTATTTCCACCCTCACTAACCCTCTCCAAAGTTCACACTTAACCTCAAATATCACCTGTGAGGTTTTCTTTGCTATGTCTATTTCAATACTTACATTGTGCTAAGTGTAAGCCTTCATATATTATTTCATATTACCCACTCACCAAACAGTAAAAATTGGTACTATAATCACTTAATAGACAAAGGAAAGGCCCAGTATCTCTAAGATCACATCATTCATTCCCAAGCAATGATTCTCAGTAGTGTCATTATAGAATCCTTGCTATTAAAATCTGTGTTATAATTTGTGGTCTTCCTGTAACCTTGTTTGGTTCCTGTAGACTCCATCGCAGGGACTATCTTCAGTATATAATGTATGTGCTTAGTGTGTGTGTTCCACTATCTTAACTATATTGATAGTATCTTAGCAAGTGTCTGTGTCTCCTTATTATGATCTTCTCCAGATTAGGGAGTGCATCTATTCATTTTTGTATGCTAAGGTCCATTAGAGTAAATGATATGCTCTAAACATATAGTAAATGTTTATTGCTGTGCCCTGAAATAATTTTAATTAAAAAGCATTTAATAAATGCATGATGCATACATTATTATTTTTCTGAGCTTTTTAAACTTATATTATAGTCTTATTCTTCCTGACAAAGACTTAGCAAAACTTTGAATGTTATATATTAAGTTACATATTAACTAATTCTCCTTTCATTATGTAACCATAGTTGTCATATATATAAAATTTTGATACCTCAGATATAATATTTTTAATGGTAACTTCTATGAAGCAGTTCAAAGTACTTTGGGCTTAAATATGGTAATATTTCATAGTTGTAGAGTGATATGTATTCTGTTAGTTGAAGAATTAATAAATAAGGATGCTATATGATTAGAACCACAATTAACCTAGAAGACTTTTAGTTTGGATGACAGAACAAAAGAGGTATCTTATAAATATATTAGTCACATTTTATAGCTTTATATATATATTTTAAAAATTCTTTTTTATTAGAGAAGTTGTGAACTTAGAGAACAGACATGCATAATGTGCATAATTCGCATACAGTACCTTTCCACCAACACCCTACATTGTTGTGGAACATTTGTTACAGATTATAAGAGAACATTATCAGACTCTTAACACTAACTATGGTCTATAGCGTAAGTTTGGTATGTTTTTTCCATGCCCCCCCCCACTATGAACACAGTACCTTCCTTGACATTCATGCAAGAATATTACAATGTCTGTAAACTATAGTCCATAAGTTACATAATTGTATTTTTCCCATGCATCTCCATATTCTTACCACCTTGTAATAGTGATGTACCTTTGTTCTAGTTCATAGAAGAACATTCTTAAATTTGTATTATTAACCACAATCTTCATCCACCTCGGGGTTCACTGTATTATTCAGTCCCTAGATTGTTCTCTAGCTTTCTTTCAATTGACATTTATATCATTAGACTACCCCTTTCAGCCACATTCCCATTTATAGACCAGTTGTGTTAGTTATACTCACTATATTGTGTTACCATCAACTATATCCATTTTCACACATTTACAGACAAGCTAATTAAAAATTCTATATACATTAAGCATCGGTAACCCTTCTCAGCCCTCATCCTATCTTCTAGTAATCTATATTCTAGGTTTTAACTCTGTGTTTTTCTTCTTTGTATTCAGTTCATATTAATGAGACCATACAATATATGTGCTTTTGTGTCTGGCTTATTTCACTCGACATAATGTCTTCAAGGTTCATTGATGTTATCATATGTGTCCTAATTTCATTTCTTCTTAGAGCAGCATAGTATGCCATTGTATGTATATATCACATTTTGTTTATCCATTCATTGGTTGATGGACACTTGGGTTGTTTCCATCTTTTGACATTTGTGATTAATGCCTCTATGAACATTGGTATGCAAATGTCTGTTCGCATCACTGTTTTCAGTTCTTCTGGATATATTCCTAGTAGAGGGATTGCCGGATCCCATACGGCAGTTCTAAGCTTCCTGAGGAACCGCCAAACTGTCTTCCACAGAGGCTGCACCATTCTACATTTCCACCAACAGTGAAGGAGTGTTCTTGTTTCTCCAGATCCTCTCCAGCACTTATTTTTTTCTGTTTTTTTTTTTTTTTTTCATAATTGCCATTCTATGAGGTTTGAGGTAAAATCTCATTGTAGTTTTGATTTGCATTTCCCTAATAGCTAGTGATATTGAACATTTTTTCATGTGCTTTTTTGCCACTTGTATTTCTTTTTTGGAGAAATGTCTATTTAAGTCTTTTGCCCATTTTTAAAAATATAATACACTTTATTTTAAAAGAGGTTTAGATTACAGAAAAGTTCCATTGGAAGTAAAAGGGATTCCCCCTCCCACATCATCCCCTATTAATAATGTCTTACAATTGTGTGGTACACTTTTTACAATTGTTGAATAAATATTGAAGTATTGCTACTAACCAAAGTGTATAGTTAACACTTTATTATTAGAGCATTTTCATTATTTCAATAATAATAATAATAATAAAACACAAAATTCCTCTCCTCTCAATCTCTCTTGTTTCCCCTGCTGTACATAGTGCCTATTTCTGGCTATTCTTACGTAATTATTTATTTGTTTATTAAACAGTTTTACTGAGATATATTCACATACCATATGATCTATTGAAAGTGTACAATCGTTGACCATTAGTATAATCACAATGTTGTACATTCATCACCTCAAAATTTTCAGAACAATTTCTTTACTCCAAAAAGAAAAACTCCACACCCCATAGTATTCATTCTCCAGCCTATATTTTGCTTATCCATTCATCTGTTGATGGACACTTGGGTTGCTTCTAACTTTAGCAATAGTGAATAATGCCACTGTTAACATTGGTGTGCATATATCTGTTCGTATCCCTGCTTTCAGTTCTTCTGGGTGTATACCCAGCAGTGGGATTGCTGGATCCTATGGCCGTTCTGTAGTTAGCTTCCTGAGGAACCTCTAAACCATCCTCCACAATGGCTGCACCATTCTACATTCCTGCCAGCAGTGAATGAGTGTTCCCATTCCTCTACATTTTCTCCAGCACTTGTAGTTTTCTGGTTTTTTAATAGCAGCCAGTCTAATAGGGGTAAGATGATACCTCATTGTAATTTTGATTTCCATTTCCCTGATAGCTAGTTATGATAAGCATCTTTTTGTGTGCTTTTTAGCCGTTTGTATTTCCTGTTTGGAAAAGTGTCTTCAGATATCTTACCCATTTTTTAATAGGTTGTCTTTTTATTTTCGAGACGTAGGATTTCTTTATGTATGCTGGATATTAGATTCTTCTTGGATAAGTGCTTCGCAAATATTTCCTCCCACCGAATAGGCTGCCTTTTCACTTTCTTGACAAACTCCTCTTGAAGCACAAAGATTTTTAATTTTGAGGAGGTCCCATTTATCTATTCTTTATTTCTTTGCTCGTGCTTTGGGTATGTTTACAAAATCATTTCCTACTACAATATCCTCATAGATGCTTCCTTACATATTTTTCTAGGTTCTTGCCTCTAATATTTAGGCCTTTGGTCCATCTTGAGTTAATTTTTGTATAGGATGTGATCCTCTTTCATTCTTTTGGATATAGATATCCAGTTCTCCTAGCACCATTTATTGAAGAGACTCTTCTGTCCCAGTTGAGTGAGCTTAGTGGCCTTGTAGAATATCAGTTGGCCATATATGCACTGGTCTATATCAGAATTCTCAGTTTGGTTGCATTGGTCAGTATGTCTGTCCTTGTGCCAGTACCATGCAGTTTTGACCCCTGTAGCTTTGCAATTAAAGTCAGGAAGCATGATTCCTCCAATTTTGTTTTTCTTTTCAATATGTTTTTCTTTTGCCCATTTTTAAATTGGTTGGCTTGCTCTTTTATTGTTGAGTTGTATGATCTCTCTATACAGCATGGAAATCAAACTCTTATTGGATATGTGGTTTCCAAATATTTTCTCCCATTGAGTGGGCTGCTTCTTTACAAAGTCCTTTGATCACAAAAGTGTTTAAGTTTGCAGAGGTCCCATTTATCCATTTTTTCTTTCATTGCTTGTTCTTTTGGTGTAAGATTTGAAATTCACCACCTACTACCAAGTCTTAAAGATGTTTCACTATCTTTTCTTTGAGGAGTTTTATGGTTCTAGCTTTTATATTTAGGCCTTTGATCCATTTTGAGCTAATTTTTGTATAAGGTAGGAGATAGGGGTCCTCTGTTTTTCTTTTGGATATGGAAATCCAGTTCTCCCAGCACCATTTGTTGAATAGACTCTTCTGCCCCAGCTGGGTGGTCTTGACAGCCTTGTCAAAAATCACTTCACCATAGGTATGATGAGGGTCTGTTTCTGAACCATCAGTTTGGTTCCATTCGTCTATATGTCAATGTTTATACCAGTACCATGATGTTTTTACCACAGTAGCTAGGTAAGATGATTTTTTGTTGTTGTTCTTTTTTTCATTCTTTTATTTGGTAATATGATTTAAAGTCTGGAAGTGAGAGTCCTCCAACTTCATTCTTCCTTTTTAAGTTGTTTCTGGCTATTCCGGGCCCCTTACGTTTCTAAATAAATTTTAGAATTGGTTTTTCCATTTCTTTTTAAAAGGCTGTTGGAATTTCTATTGGGATTGCATTGAATCTGTATACCAATTTGAATAGAATTGACATTTTAACGATATTTAGTCTTCCAGTCCATGAACACAGAATGTTCTTCCCTTTATTTAGATCTTCTTTGATTTCTTTTAGCAGTGCATTGCAGTCTCCTGAATAAGTGTTTTTTGTCCTTGCTTAAGTTTGTTCCTAAATATTTGATTCTTTTACCTGCTATTGTAAATGGAATTTTTTTCCTGACTTCCTCCTCAGATTGCTCATTACTAGCGTATAGAAACATCACTGATTTTTGTGTACTAATCTTGTAAGTCAGAAAAAAATTTTGTTAACATTCTTCAGCCATTGTGATTTTCTGGGTAATTCTTATATTTCATTGGTCTGGAAGCTTGATAGCTAGCACTCCAGTAATAATGCAGAATTGAAAACAATTTTTAAAAACCTTAATGGTTTTTCTCTTGCAAGTCATAAAAAAAAGATCTGATTATTTTATTCTCTAAGAGTGGCTAAATTAAACTCAAAGATTATAGACAAAAGTTTATAATTACTTCCATTACTTTTTAATTGCAAAAGAAATATGTATGTATATGTGGGTATGACCATGTAAATGTAATACTTTTTTAAAATTGATGTAAATTTCACAGAACATAAAATTTACCATTTTAACCATTTAAAAATGTACAATTGAGTGTACATTTACAGTGTTGTGCAACCATACCCACTGTCTAGTTCCAGAACATTTTCATCACCCTAAAAGAAAACTCCCTATCCTATTAAGTAGTCCCTCCCCACTTCTCTCTCTTCCTGCCTGCCCCCCCCCCCACACACACACACACCAAACCTTGTCAGCCGGACATAAAGCCCTCTATTACTAAACCAGTCAAATTTTGAGCTCCTTTGAAACAGTAGTTGCCAAGGTAAGTGCTTGAAGTTTGTTTTCACTTCAAGTAGGCTCCTCCCAGCTATCTCCCTCTCCATCTGGCCTAGTTTAACCCATTTGTTCAATGATTCCACCAGTGTTCTCCCAGTTGCCTTTATCACAACTCATTGTTTTGGTGAGTACCCTGGGAATAAATTGGGATCTGTCTGCTGTAGCCCAGATCTTCTGCCCACCCGGTGAAATCTCAGAACTTGGACTCATTAGCTTTGAATGCAGGCCATGGTACATTTCTCTTCAAGTAATGTCCCCATTCCAGGAACTGAGCACTCAGTTGCATTTCCTGGAATTTAGCTTCAGCAATAGGTAGCTGCGGGCAGGATGAGAAATGCTGACATCCTGCCCTTACTGGGTAGATAGCTCTCTCACTAGGAGCTGAGGGGTGAGGCAGCCCTGTGCACTTGGCTATATGGGTATGGAGTAGAGTTTCTGACTTACTGAGCTGAGAGGATGGAGAGACATGGGACCTGGTTCTAACACCAAAGACTCTTAACTGATCTTGAAGACTTCTAGAGATTTTCTTGAATAAATATTTCTTCATGTACTCTATGCCCCCATTTCCAGAGACTTTAATTGCTTATCTTTTTATGATTTTTATCAGTTCTGCTGGGGACTAGTCCGTGCAGCTCCTCACTGTCATGCCTGAAGTGTTGAGAGTTTTCTGATTACTGATTTAATCTCTTTTATTGGTTATAGTTTTGTTCAGATCCTCTGTTCCATCTCAAGTCAGTTTTTGTAGTTTTGTGTATTTCTAGTAATTTGTCCATTTCTTCTAAGTTATCTCATTTGTTAGCATATAATTGTTAATAGTATTCTCTTGTAATCCTTTTATTTCTGTAAGTTTGATAGTAATGTCCTCACTTTCATTTCTGATTTTAGCAATTTGATTTTTCTCTTTTTTTCTTGGTCAAGCTAACTAAAATTTTGCCAGATTTGTTGATCTTTTCAAAGAACCAGCTTTTAGTTTCTTTCTGTTTTTCTCCATTCTAAACTTTTTTTTACCACTTTCCTTCCACAAGTTCTGGGTTTAGTTTGCTTTTCTTTTCCTAGTTCCTTAATTCGTAAAGCTAGGCTATTGATATAAACTCTTTCTTCTTCCTTAATGAAGGGATTTACCGCTGTGAATCTCCTTCTGAGTGCTGCTTTCGCTGCATCCTTACGTTTTGGAATGTTGTGTTCTTGTTTTCATTCATCTCAAAGTATTTTCTAATTTCTCTTTTAATACCCTCTTTGGCCCATTGTTGTTTAAGTGTGTGATGTTTAATTTCCACATATTTGTGAGTGTTCCAGTTTTCCTTCTCTTACTAGTTTCTAGTTTCCTTCCATTGTGGTCAGAGAAGATAGGTCGTATGATTTCTTTTAAAATTTATGGAGAGTTGTTTTGTAGCCTAACATACGATCTGTTCTGGAGACTGTTCCATGGGTACTTGAGAAGAGTGTGTATTGTGCTCTTGTTAAGAGTGTTCTGTAAATGTCTGTTAAATCTAGCTGATTTATAATGTTTGAATCCTCTGTTTTCTTATTAATCTTTTATCTGGTTGTTCGAAACGGTATTGAACATGGGATATTGAAGTCTTTATCTATTATTATAGAACTGTCTATTCTTTTCAATTTTGTTGATTTTTGCCTGATATAGTTTAAGCTCTGCTGTTAGGTACATATGTATTTATAGTTATATCTTCTTGATGGATGAACCTTTTTATCAATATGATGTCCTTGGACTCTTACAACAATTTTTGACTTAAAGTATATTTTGTCTGATATTAGTGTAGGTACCTAGCTATCTTTTGGTTACTATTTGCATGGAATATCTTTTCCCATTATTTCATTTTCAATCTATTTGGTCATTGAATCTAAAGGGAGTCTTTTGTAGATGGCATATTGTCGTTGTCCGCTGTTTGGCGACGACCTCACTCACAGGGACGACAGGGACTGGCAGCCGGCCACGACCCTGCCCGCCGTGGGGTTTCGGCTTGCCACCTCCTGGGATCTCCCGGTGGCTCTCCCCAGCCAGTCAGGAGACGAAGGAACCTCCAAGTGGCCCTCCCCAACCAGATAGGAGGCAAAGGGGGAACAGCGGGGAAGGTGAAAAAAGGGGGGGAGAGGGGGTTTTCGCTCGCCGGGCTCAGGGCTCCGAGCTGGCCAGGCTCAGGCGCCCCAGGCACAGCAGGCAGGGCAACTGGGCCCGTCGGGTTCAGGCGTCCCCAAACGCGGTGGGCCAGGAATCGTGCTGCGTGCAATGTGGGAGAGGCGGCTGGGCAACTGGTGGAGGGATGAGCGACGAACGGCGCCCGCCGACTCCGGAGACGAGGCTGGGCGACCAAGTCTAACTTTATTAGAAAAACGCTGCTACTTATAACATGTGGGGGAAAGGGGAGGAGGGAGTGCAACAGAGCAGCTCCCGATTGGTGGGGACAAAAACGAATGGGGAAGCACAACTGGGCAGCCTCCGATTGGTGGAGGCTGGCGTGTGACAAAGCAATCTCTGATTGGTGAAGGCTGGAATGCGACCAGGCA
>PVKH010027723.1:0-12969 GCA_004027955.1 Chaetophractus vellerosus | reverse complement strand
AACATCCACCCTCTCCCACTGCCTGGGAAGCAAGAGCTGGGCCTGTGCCTCCGTCCAGCCTCCCACCTCCTCTCCACGGCGTTACGGCAGTTACCAAAGGCAGACGAGGCGGTCGGCCCTGGGAGTTCTTTTAGGATAGGAAGAATTACATCATCCTTCCTTTTTTTCACTCAACGAGTATCTGTCAGTTTCCTACTATGTACGGGGATGACTAAGGCAAACATGATCCGGAGCCCGTCACCCCTGCAGAGGTTATTGCCTGAAAGATCACATGACCAGTATCTCCTAGTGTCATTCCACAGGGCATCATGGGCTTCACGTGACCCACGGAGGTAAAAGTCATGGTGTGGCGTTTCTGGGGAAGCTGTGCATTTTGCTTTCTTGGCTTTGAAAACAAATCCTTTTTTTCTGGCTGTAAAACTGGGAGACAGTATTGGAACTGTTCACTGCTCACGTAATAGATGCCCAACGGCCATGTGCAGCGTGTCTCCTACGTTGTGACGGACTTTAAGCCTCTGCTTTCCCCTCTCGTTCCTCTCCAGAGCTTCCCGGTGCCCCATCCAATCTGGTCATTTCCAACATCAGCCCTCGCTCAGCCACTCTTCAGTTCCGACCTGGCTACGATGGGAAGACGTCGATCTCCCGGTGGATTGTGGAGGGGCAGGTATGGGTGCCATTAGACCTGGGAGTTGGCGTGTCCCCAGAGCTCTATTGGGCCCTGGACCTAGAGGCCGTTGAGGGCTTCCTTTGCATTGGTTTGGCCGGTGGGGGAGTTTGGAGGAGGAAAATGGCACTTAGCAGCACCGGATGCTGGGACGGGAGTGGGAGGACGAGAAGAGGCTGTTGCAGCAGGACTGGCTGGGTGGGAGGAGGAGTTATCCTTCAGATGGTGGCTCCACACAGGTGCCCCGCACTCGATGGCACAGTGGATTGCAGAGCTCTTGTTGGCTTCTTTGTTTAATTCTGTATCATAACTAGCTACCAAATATGGTCCTAGGCTTAGCTGTTTGTCCAGCCTGTCTGTCTAGTATTCATGCCCTCAACGGTATTTGCCACACATGCTCTATCCAGGCCTGGTTCCTGGCATGAGGGGTGTGTTAGTCAGCCAAGGGCTGCTGATACAAATACCGGAAACGGGTTGGCTTTAAAAAGGGCATTTGTTTGAGGTAGAAGCTGACAGTCACAAGGCCATAATGAGCAAATTACTCCCCTCACCAAAGTCTGTTGCCACGTGTTGGAGTAAGACAGCTGCTGTCTCTGCAAGGGCTCAGACTTCCTCTTCCTCTTCAGGCTCTGTGGTCCCGGCTTCTGGTCTCAGCTGCGGGCTGGGATAAGGCTCCTCTCTCTCCCCGGGGCTCGTTTCTTTCTGGGCTCAGCTGCTCTGTTCTCTCCACAGGTCAGCTATAGGCTATCAGACTCTCTCTCTTCCCAAGGCCTCTGCCTTATCTATGGAGCAGCCTCTATTCCTCTGTGTTCTCCTGTGTATTAACTTTCTGGGGCTCCAGCATCAAAATTCCCACTCTGTCCTCTGCCGTGTAGTTTTCTCTGTGAGTACCATCCCCCAAGGGGGCAGGGACTCAACATCCTACTGACAGGGCCAAATCAAAACCCCAATCTTAATTCAACCAAGTGGAAGTGAAACCTCTAAACCTAATACACTCTAATATGCCTGGAGGAACAGACCAGTTTACAAACATAATCCAATATCTATTTTTGGAATTCATAAACAATGCCAAACTGCTACTAGGGGTATAGCAGTGGAGAAGAGTTCTCACTTGGGGGAAAGAAGCTCAGGTTGCTGGGAAAGGAGCATGCATTATATTCAAGAACAGCAGGGAAGCCAGGATGGCTGGAATGAAGCAAGTGTAGGAAAGAGTGGTAGGACTCGAGCTTGAGGAGAGTACCTGGGGCAGAGCACACGGGTTCCAAGAGAGCAGACCCTGGAAAGGACCTGGGATCCAACTTGAGGTATGACAGCAAGCGACCAGAGGCTTCGGGGTCAGGTGACAGGGTTACCTGTGAAGAGGGTCACACTGGCATTGGCCAATACCACACAATCAGTCAGTTCCTTGTTCTAATAAAAGAAAAAAGATTGAGCCAAATTATGAGAAGCAGTATAGTCCCAAACTAGTTCTTGTCAGTAGTTAAACCCTAGTGATCTCCTTGACTATACTATATTGTAAGACACATCACTCTAGAAATTGGCCATAAATTAAGGGACAAATTCCGCACATGGCTTCAAAAGTTTCATTAAGCAAATATTTCTGGAATCTATCTAGGTTAGACCAAGCAATAAATGGGGCTGGGACAATTGTTTACTTGGGAAAATATCACACCCCCCCCCTCCATCAAATTAAAAAAAATTCCCAGTGAATGAAAACCAAAAAACAAACTTTAAAACTCTCAGAAGATAATATAGGACAAACACTGTGCTCTCCCATGGAAACCAAGTCCAGCGTCCTGAGGTCTGGCCGCAGCAGAAGCAGCTGGGGAAGCAGCTCAGTTGGACGCCAAGGCTGCAGCTCTCACTGCCGGCCGTGGGACGTGGCCTTGGCAGGCCAGACGGCAGGAACGCAGTCACGCCCGCATCCCCGTGGCTCAGCGACCGCAGGTTTGCCGTGTGCTTCCAGGGCCAGGCCTGGCAGTGGGTGATGCTGGCTCTGCCTACGCTAGTTTACCAGAACTTGGCCGCACGGCTCCGGGCTAGCGGCGAGGGGGTCTGGGAAGTGCTGTCTCCTCGTGTGTCCAAGAGGAGGAACTGATGTGGGCACATAGCACAGTTTCTCTACCACAGCATGCTTGTCCTGTGCCTCCGCCACTCAGCCTAGTTCTTCATGTATTTAAAAGCATTTATTTATTGTTAATTGTGATAAAATAGACATCACATAAAAATCATCTTAACCATTTTATGTGGACAATTCTTTGGCATTTGTACTTAATGACAATACTGCGTAACTGTCACCACTATTTATTTCCAGACTTATTTTCATCATCCCGAACCAAAACTCATGCTCCTTTAGCAGTAACTCCCCACTCCTCCCTCCCCCACCCCTGGTAACCACAGTTCTGCTTTCTGGCCATCTGAATTTGCTTATTCTCAGCATTTCATTTGAAAAATCATATGACATTTGTCCTTTTGTGTCTGGCTTATTTCACTCCGTGTGATGTGTTCAAGGTTCATCCAGATTGTATTTCCTTATATTTTTAACATAAAACATTTCAAACATGCCCAAAGGGAAAGAGGAAAATATAATGAACCCCATAAATCCATTACCCAGATTCAACCATTACCAAAACTTTGCCACATTAATCTACCCCCGTTTATTGTTGCTGAAGTGATTTAAAGCAGACTCAGACCACCTGTCATTTCACCGCTGCGTACTTCAGCGTGCATCTCTAAAACATATGTGCATACAAGCGGATGAATTTCACAACCCTCATGTTGAGCAAAGGAAGCCGGACTCCTAAGTGGGATACCTCCTATATGGCCCTGCTCATGCAAGTTCCGAAGCAGGAAAAGGCCATCTTTGAGTCGCGTTTGAACACTGGCTCCCCGGGCGGTGCTGTGGCTACCGCTGGAGGAGGCAGCAGGGTGGGCTTCTGGAGTGCCAGGAGGGGCGAGTCCAGATGCTGGTCACCTCTGTGTGTTCATTTTGTATGTGCACTTTTCTGTATGTTTTACTTCAACAGAAACTATAAAATATATTTCCTCTCATAATTATGTCATTATAACCCCTGATAAAATTAATAATTGTTCTTTACTCTCATCTAATAATCAATCCACATTCAAATTTCCCCAGTTTTCTCAAAAATGTCTTTTACTAGGGATTTGATCAAAACAGAATCTAAGCAAGGTTCACACTATGCATTTTGTTGTCATGTCTCTTAAATCTTTTAAAAACATCTTTAAAAAGCTTTTATGATTGGGAAGCGGATGTGGCTCAAGTGCTGAGCACCTGCTTCCTCATGGGGGGGGGGGGTCCCAGGTTCGGTCCCCAGGGCCTCCTAAAAACGTAAACAAAAAAATAAACAGGAAACAAACAAAAAAAACCAGCTCAAGGGAGCCGACGTGGCTCAGTGGTGGGGCACCGTCTTCCCACATAGGAGGTCCCAGGTCCAATCCCCAGCCCCTTTAGTGAAGTATAGCTGACTTACAACCAGCTGCATATGTGTAAAGCACGTGATTGGATAATTTTGACCCATGCACCTATACCTGTGATATCAGGGAAATGAACCTTAGCCATCACCCCCAAGAGTGTCTTTGCACCCCTTTGGATTCCTCTCTACCCACCCCTCCCCTTTCTGTCACTTTATCCCCTGCCCGCCCCAGCCCCTACCCTTCTTCCCCCTGCCACCGCCTCATTGGCCAAAGCCCACTCAGCTATCCTGTGGAACGTCCTCATTGAGAGGCATCTGTTTACTTCTTTGTGGTGTTAACCGGCCCCTCTCCCCCCTATTTCCTGTATACTAGAAGTTCATTCCAAAGGCTTGATAGATTCTCTTTGCGCTTTTTTCCTTTCTGTTTTCTTCCTCCTTCTTCCTCTTTCTTCCTTCCTCTCCCTTCCCCCTCCCTCTCCATCCTTCCTTCTTTCATTCCCTCCTTCCCTCCCTGCCTTCCTCCCCGCACCCTCCCTTCCTGGAGAGCTTCTGAGGTGTGCTGTACACTTGGTCTCTCAATACAGCAGGAAACACGTAATGTGTAGCTGTCCCAGCTTAGTGACTCTGGGGTCAGGCGACAGCCCTCATTGTCAGCTTCCCGTCGGCTTTTCATCTAATGGTTTCATCACTCCTGGTCTTTGCCTGAATCAATTATCTTCTTAGAAAAATGGTAATCATCCAATTCTGTCCATCTTTTCTCATTGAGTAGCTGGAACATTGAAGAGAACTCGTTTTCCTTTTCAGCTAATGCTGTGTGGGATGAGAGCTTCCTTCTTGTCTCTTAACCCAGTGTTCCCAGTAAAGAGTTGCTCTTCTGGCACCAGTGTTAAACAGGTCCTTCTCTTCTTTTTTCCCTGCTATCTCTTTTTCTGAGTATCATGATGAAAACATTGTTTTTGTATACTCACGGTGTTTCAATCACCTGCAGTCATTGTTTTTTTTTTAACTTAAAACTGCCCCTCTTTGGCCAGTGGGCCGCCCTTCAGTCTGGGGCCTTTGGGCGTGACTGCGTGAGGCTTTGACGGCGTCCATGCTTTCTGACCCGTAGGGTGTCCTGGTGCCTCCTCGGACCTTCTTCCCCAGGCCTAGACCGAGCCCTTCCCACCAGGGGCCTCCGTTTGTTTAGTTCGAATGGGGTGTAAAGACCACACGCTGGGCACTGGGCTTGGGGACGGGACATGGTCCTCACTCCGCTGGCTCCTTGTGACTTCCGGGCGTTTCCAGCGGACACAGGAGAAACATCTATTTTTTGGAAACATCATGAGCTCGTACTGATTTTCCTATTCAAATGTAAGATTCCTTAACTATGAATTTACATTTTAAATATCTTTCTCTTACACTAAAATTGTGTTTTCTAGATAGGCTAACACAATTACTTATTGTCTTTGTCCTACTATTGTATAAATACGTCCAAAACTGTAATTTCAATGGTAATACTAACAATGAGACCACTGAATGAAGTTTAAGAATTCTTTTCTAATCCTCTTTGTCCTTAGAATATATTAAATTATGGATGTATAATTAAAATACTAAGTGTTCAAGCCCCATAAAATAATTCTTTTTTCTCTGTGGTTATGTCACCAACTTGATGCAGAATTAGTATGTTCATGATTTCAGGTCTTTTTTCTGCCTTCAGTTTTTAGGGGTTGCTCTTTTTTCTTTAACTTTTTTATTGAAGTATAACATGCATAAAGAAAAGTGTACATATCATGAGTGTACAGCTCAGTACATTTACAGAGTAAACACCCGGTTCAAACGAGACATCACCTGAACCACAGTTGCTCCCCTAAGCCCCCTCCCAGCCTGTTCTCCCTTCCTTTGATCTTTTTTTATTATTATTAGACTTTACTTTTTCAGACGGTTTTAGATTTGTGGGAAAATGATCAGACAGTGAGGAGAGCTCCCGTATATCCCTGCCCCGCCAGTTTCCCTGGTTGCAAGGTCCTGCAGCCGGGTGGCCCAGGAGTGATAGCTCCTCCTCACGGAAGTCCCTGGCTGACAGCGCCGGCGTGTGGTCTCAGAGCGGACATCACAGGCCCACATGGGGTCCAGGGGCTAAAAGCCGTCTCGGCCGCCTGTGCGCCTCTCTGGAAGCTCTGGGGAGGATGGTGTCCTTGCTCTCTGGGGACTGGCAGAGTCCGTTCCCTGCGGCTGTGCTGCTGGCTGCCGGGGCCCTGCCAGCTTCCCGAGGCCCCGAGGCCCTGAGCCGCCTCCGCCTCCTCCATCGCACCTCTCTGACCCACTCCTCTGCCCCCTCCGCCACCTCCAAGGGCTCCTAAGATTGGATCGAGCCCACCAGGACGCCAGGTCCTCTCTCCCTTCCCCTTACCCACATCTGCAGAGGGCACGTGCTCCCCGGTTCCGGAGCGTCCTGTGGGCACTCTGCCCGGCGTGGTTCGTAGCCTTGCGCGTGAGCCATTCTGTGTTTTTGCCCCTGTAGCTCTGAGATGGGTGCCCGGGAGGGGGACTGCTGCAGCCACCCTGAGTGCACGCGTGCCTGCTCCAGGTGTTGGCAGACCCCTCCCGGGCTCGCAGCGTTTGCGTTCCCGCCAGCAAGGTGCACGTGTCCATTCCCACAGCCCCGCCAGCGGCGCGAGCGTTGCCAATCTCGTAAGTGAAGGACGGCAATAATAAAAATAGTGCTTTATTGTGGGTGAAATAATAAAAGTAATGTTTTATTATGGTGGGATTAGGCATCTCTTCATTTACTTTCTTCTGTGATATTCCTGTTCATATCTTTTCCCCACTATTCTATCAGCTCGCTGGGCTTTTTCTTCTTGATTTGGGGACTTTATATAGATAGGCTGTTTTCCTTTCTTGATGATCTGTGTGGCAATTTTCACCCCCTTCATCATTTGTCTTGATATTACTTGTGGTATTTTGTTGCTATGTCAAAAAAAAAACTAAAGTCTAATTTATCATTTTTTTTTCTCACATGCTTTTGGATTTTGATTCATAGATGGGAAGGTTTTCTAAAGGAATTCAGGCTCTAAAGGAATTCACCCAATTTTCTGCATGCACTTTTATGGTTTCATTGTCACATTTAGATCTCTAATCCATTTGGAATTTACCCTTGTTAATGGAGTGAGGTATTAGTCCATTTTTATCTTTTTGCAAATAGCTATGTAATTGTGCCACTGTCGTTTCTTTAAAAGTCTTTTTATTCTTCCTACTGACTTGTAATACTAAATTCCTGCATGCACCAGGCGCTCTCTGTGGACTTTCTGTTGTGGCCTATCAGTCCAGCTCTTCGTGTGCTAATTCCACATCGCTTTAACTATAGAGCCTCTGAAATAGCTTTCAGTATCTGGTAAGTTCTCTCCTCCGGCCCCCACGACACACACACATCCCTTTACGTCTTTAGGACTTTCCGGCTGCTCTTATTGCTAGCCCACGAGGGCGACAGCTGAGCATGTCGGGCCTTTCCATCCAGGAACATGCTGTCTTTCCATTTGTTTGAATCTACTTTTGTCTGTGTTCTTTCTTAGCAGTAGCCCTGAGCTGTCTTTACCTCAGCTCTGAGGGGCCGTCGCTCCGCCCAGAAGCTATCACAGAAAGAGCTCGGGCTTCGTGTGGGCCCGGCCTGCCTCCCCTGGCCTCGGCCCTGCGTCCTGAACACATTTCTTAACTTCTGTGAGGCTTAACGTCTTCATCTGGAAATGGGGTCCGTAGGACCGCACGGGATTGTCATGAGGATTCTGAACGTGTTTACGTTTGTCTTTACATTTTCTCACTGCTGCTGGCATAGAGGAACACAGTGGAGTTTTGAATACTTTTGCTTATTTAATAAACTCATGTGTTCTAAATATTTCTACAAATATTAACAGATTTACTCTTCAGATTGATTCTGTGAGTTGGCTGCTGTTACCCGTTTTGCAGATGAGAGCACAAAAGCTAACCCCTTGCCCGGGTGGCCCAGCTGAGCCACGGAGCCTGGCTCACACTCCCGGTCGGCTCCAGTCATCACTGGTCACCACGGCCCTCAGCCTGCCGCGCTGACGTCAGAGCCAGAAACTTCGAGAATTCTCCTGTTGGCTTTATTATAGTGTCCAGTGGAGAATTCTCTTCATCTTTCCCAGTGAAAGCATTGTTTCTTCCTTTGAAATCTTTATATCCTTTCTTTCTCTTTATTTTCTTTTTCTTTATTTTCTTATTTTGTTGGGCAGGCTGGAAGCTCCTGTATAATATTAAGTTGGAGCAGTGGTAGAAAACAATCTTTATTACGAACTTTAAAGAAATTCGTTTAGGGTTATCAAGTATGAATTTATAATATTTATGTTAGTTTTCTCATAGCTAGCCTGTATTGGATTAAGGCAATTCTTTCCTAATCCTAGTTTGCTGGGAGTTCGTTTTTGGTTTTTGTTTGGGAAGTGGTTTAATCATCAATAACTTTAACTTTGTTAAATTATTTTTGCATTTTGTCATATGGTCTTTCTTCTTTCATTTGTTAGTAAAATGATTTATATTGATGTTCTAATGTTCAACCATTCCAGAATTCCTGTGATAAATACAATTTGGTCATGATCTTTATTTTGTTTTATTTCATTTTGTCTTTGGTTAAGATTTTTGTTTACATATTCATAAAGGAATTTGACTTCTTACTTTTCCATTGGTTTGGTTTTTCTAAGATCAATAGTTTTGTTTTCTTACCAATTTTTGTAAACATAGATTTGATTGCCCCGGAGGCGGAGACGAGGGCAGGGCTGCTGACCCCTAGTGCCTGCCCTGGACGGGGACCTTGTCAGTGTCCTCAGAATGTGCACATGCCCCTCCATCCTGGCCGCAACTGGGGAGTGGGCAGATTTTAAAGCACACCCACTCCGAGGCCCCACCTCAAATCATTTAAGTCGAAACCTCTAGTCCTACCTCGGGGAGCCCTACTGCTGATCGGAGGGGGCTTGCTCAGGGCCCAAGAGCTCTCAGGGTCTACCCCGATGCTGCCCTCCCCCTCCCTTTCCCCTTCTCCCGTGGGTCTCTGCCTGTGCCCAGGGGCCAGAGGGCAGCTGCTCTCCCCCAGGCCCTCAAAGCCTTTTTTGTTCCCCAGGGAGAATGACCTGGGCAGGCTTCCTGCATTTCCCCTGGGAGGCCCTTCCACTCGCCCCCTGGAGAGAGGCTTCTTCTGGGCTGTCCCTGAGTGCCTAGCAGAGGCCCAAGCCTAGGAGCAGGCGCTGTCCCTGGGCCGGTGGCTCCTGGGTCTCCTACGCTCTCCTGCCAGCTTACCTCAGCCGTTAGCCATTGGTTGAAATTTTAACTGACGTGTTAGATTTCTCTGAGGTTTGTTTTCACCTTTCCTTTGGAAAGTATTTCAAACACAACAGAAAAGTTGCAAGAATACTGCAAAGAACTCCCCTTCACCCAGAGACTCCACCTGAGTTTTGTCAGTTATCCCCAAATGTGCTCCACAGTGAGAGTGCCCATCCCAGGCTGTACCCAGCTGTCAAGCCTCCTGTCTCCTTTGATCTGGGTCAGTTCCTCACTCATTCCTGACTCTTGTGACCTTGACATTCATGAAAATTATAGGCAGTTGTTTCTTAGAGCACCCCACAATTTGGGTTATAAAAAGTATCTTCATGATTAGACCCAGATACTGCGTTTTTCATCAGAATGTCACTGCCCTGATGCTGGGTCTGGTCAGTGCACCCGGTTGTTGAATATGATAGAGACGTGTCCCATTAATGGTGGGATTAGTTTTGCTCACTTGATTAAGATTGTGTCTGTCAATTTCTCGACTATAAAGTTACTTTCCCCCTTTATAATTAATGAGTATTTTGTGGAGAGATACTTTGAAACCATGTAAAAAATCTCATTCCCGATTCTACTTTTATCCACTAGTTTTGTCATTTATTGGTATTTCTTGCCTGAGTTAATTAGTACAATGACAACACCAAATAGTGCTTTTTCTAATTCAGTCATTTCTTCTACATTTATTGATTGGCATCTTACTGTAAAAGACAGCTTTCTCTTCTCATTAATTTTTTTCACTTGTGTATTTATATCAGTGTGGACTCGTGGGTTATTATCTTGTTTAACAGATTATAATCCATTGCTATCATTATTTATTTTTTAATTGCATTAAATTATTTTTTTAAAGATACTTAGCTTACATAAATGTTACTTTAAAAATGTAGGGAATTTCCCCACATTAACAACATCCTTCATTAGTGTGGTACATTTGTTACAATTGATAAACACATATTGGAGCATTACCACTAAGTATGATTATAGTTTACATTATAGTTTAAACTCTCTCCCACACAATTTTGTAAGTTATGACAAGATATATAATGGCCTGTATCTGTCATTGCAACGTCATTCAGGACAATTCCAATGTCCTGAAAATGCCCCCATATTACACTTATTTTTCCCCTCTCCCTAGCCTCAGAACCTCCAGTGGCCACTGCCTCCACATCAGTGATAAAAGTTCTTCCATTGTTAAAATAACAATAAGACTATAGTCTATAGACAAATGATATACAAAAAATTGACTAGAGTAAGTCTACTCAAGTCCATCATTCATTCTCCAGTCCTGAGGATTCAGGGATGGTGATGCCCACTCTGCTTTTAATTGAGAGGGGACTTAGGTCCCATGGGGCAGATGGATGGAACTATCTTGCTTGCAGTTGCAGACTCTCTCTGTTCCTTGGGATTGTTGTTGTCCATCATCATTTCCTTCTTAGTTGTTCTGGGTGAGTCCAAAGAACTGGAGAGTAGGTGTTACAACTGTTGAGATTCAGGGCCTGGCTGGCACATGGAAAGCCCAAAGGTTTAAGTCTTTTGCACATAAACCTATCAACTCTAGTATTAATTATAGGTTCAAATATAAGGGGCAGAAGAGCCATGTGTAGGAAAACCAGAAATAAGGCTAACTCTGTCACACTGGGGAGCATAAATGCGAAAGTAGGGCCCACTGGCAGGGTGCCAAACTCCTGAGCTGCCAACCCTGCCTATAGTGTCTGGATATCTCCAGAGCCCTCAGGAGCCCCAATATTTGAGGCAATATTTACTGTGGCAGTCAATGAGATCCTGCTGAGACATGCATAAGCGTAACCTCTGGAATGACTCCTGACTCACTTTGAAATCTCTTAGCCATATAAACTCATTTGTGTTTACCCTTTCCCCTTTTTGGTCAAGGTCTTTTTCCAGTTGCATTGCTAGTTGGTGCTTGGTAGTAATCCTTCAATGCAAGGAGGATCATCCCCGGGAGTCATGTCCCATGCTGGGGGAAGGTAATATATTTATATGAGAGAGGTCACATTTGAGCAACAAGGAGGCTCTCAGGAGGTAACTCTTGGGCAACCTATAATACTAGGCTAAGTTTCAATTTCAAAAGGAAATGTTCATAAGTATAGCCATCAATATCAAGAGCCCGTTAATGGCCCCTCCTCCTTCATTAGTCACTGCCCCTGTACTCAGGAGATTCTTACTGTCCCATTAGAGAATATGGCAGCACTCCCCAGGATGGGAATTGGATATTCTTTCAGTTATTGTGTGGATCTCCACCCACCATGACAATGCCCCATGAACACTTGAACTCTTTCATATGCCTTATAGGTATGCCCAAGGTGAACCTCCTCCCATGTATTCCCTATCACTGACACCCTGCGCCAGTGATCCTCCCCTGCCACAATTGTAACCCTTCTGTGATCCAAAACATCTTCAAAAATGAAGTCAACAAAATAACTGAATAAAATAAGAAAATGAAATAATAATGATGGTTTTTAAAATGACAAATGATATACAAAAAATTAAAAGAATTTGTAATAATAAAAAAATCAAATTAAAAAAATTTTGGCATTATGTCTTTCAACACTGTAAGATCTGTTGTCTTGTATGTACAGTGACATTTTCTTCCATTTATTCCCCCATTGTCTTATTATTTTCATTTTACCTTCAAAGGAGCTTTAGGTTACAGAAAAGTCACATACAGAATATAGGGGATTCCCATATACCCAATATCCTCCCCTTTTCCCCCTTTCTCCTGTTAACATTTTACATATGGCTGGTACATTTATTACAATTGATGTACAAATACTGAAGCATTGCTACTAACCATGGTCAGTGATTTACATTATGGTTTACATTTTGGACCATATACTTTTATAAATTTTATAGAAATTTAACATGGCCTGTCTCCATCATTGCAAGATCATGTAGAAAAATTCCAATGCCCTCAAAATGCCCCATGTTCCATATATTCTATTCCTCTCTCCACCTCCTCTCAGAACCCACAGCAACCACCAAGCTTCACTCTTTGAAAAACAAGATTCATAGTTACTTGCAACAACATTGAGGGCTTGATATACTGGCCTGTCCTCTATTAGGCATTGCCTATACACTCGAGAGACTCTCGCCCCTCTAGGATGGGAGTCCAACACCTTCCCATTCACTATGTGGGTGCCCACCCACTGATACAACGCATCACGACAAGATGAACATGCATGTATTCCCTGGAAGCCTGCCCCAGGTGCACCCTGCCCCACATGCTCCCCACATCCAACACCCTAAGCCAGTAACCCTCCCCTGCCATATTTGCCAAAAGAACATCCCCAATGTTGCAGTTTCAACCACATACCCACAAATCCCCAGAGTTCATCTGCGCCCTCCCCTGACCCTCCCCCCAGTTCCATAGACAGTGCAATCCACCCCGCTGTACCCCCTCAGAGGCCAGCACCGCCCAACCCAGTAGCATCGCTACAGCACTGTCATGGCCCTCCACTGCACAACTACACACTTCCACCTTATCATGGCTTTTACCCATATGGGCATTGGCTCACTGCCTTCCTCTCCCTTTCTTTTTTTTTTTAAAGATTT
>PVKH010027722.1:0-12967 GCA_004027955.1 Chaetophractus vellerosus | reverse complement strand
TCAGTAATTTTCTTAATTTTTTCTCTATTCAATTTAGTGAAGCATCTATGTGTTTGTGCCTATGACGTCTCAGGCAACCCTGGGTGTTAAATCTTAACTCAGATACAATCTTTACCTTCAGGAAAATCAGTGAGTGGAGATAAAAGGGTCGCTGTAATTTAGTCTTCTTCAGGCTGCAGTGAGTTGATATGAGCAATGGGGTTGCACTGATATGCTAACTTAGAAATAATCATGTGCTATTAGGCAATGTTGTTACTAACACAATTATACAGATAGAGAAACAGAGGCACAGAGAAGTTAAGTGTCTTGCCTAGGTTAACCAGATGGCAAGTGGCTGAGCCCGTATTGAAAAGAAGGAGTTCTGATGCCAGAACTCAATTTTTAAACAGCGCACGGAACTCCTCACATTGTTCAGCTTCCTGCATACAATGTGGTAGCTCTCAGAGAAAAGGCATCCTGGCGGCTGAAGTCACATTCTTCAGCAGCGAGGACATGATGGTTGCGGTGAATTAGCATCTGTCACAGAGACTTATGTGGACAGAATCACTAGGCCAGGACTTCTTCCTGTGGGTCAGGCAAGGATCCCTGCTCCAACCAGATTCTCTGGGTTCAAGATATTAGGAAATCCCAGTGTTGAGGTTTGCTGTCAATTTAAAAATCTTGGGCGCCTCTCTAAGTATAGTCATTGGGTTGTGCATCTCACTTTATAATTCAAGAAATGAAGTTTTGGCCTGTAAAGTATCTTGCCCAATGTCATTCGGATTTTTATATGGCTTGCCCAAAGTCTTATCGGATCCCAAGTCTGAATTAACTTCCATGTAATCAGAAATCTTTTTGTTCTCTATTTTAGACCTAGAAAATTCACATGAATACATACAATTTAATTACCTGCTACACAAAATTTCAGAATTTTCAGGACTTTACTAAAGCACACCAAAGCCTCCTCTTTTAGAAAAGAATGCAGTGATTGTACCCTCAGTGGAGCACTAATGGACAAATCTTTCATGAAGAATGAAAGCTGAAAGTTTCACAATTGATAAACTTTTCGGGTGTACTTTTAAAAAAAGTTTTTAAATCTTATAGAAGCTTTGAGATGATCTTCAAACTCTGTCCTTCCGATCTTATATAACAAAAGCTTAGAGTGGTTTTACTTAACTTTCTTTTGTCTAGTACAAAATGCATTGACTTTTTATCAGATAAACAATCAATTTGGTTTGTTTTGTTTGATTTTTGTTTTGTCTATATTTGTAGAATGAAATAATAATGTATTACAAGTTGTACTTACAGGGCTCAACATTCTGGGTGAATAAAAAAGCAGTGATAACACATATCATAGAAACAAAACCAGAACAGTTACGGATTTACTACCTGCTAAGACATTCTTTTCAAGCCTTTGAGAAGAATCTAAATGAACATTCATAAAGAAGCAGGAGATAAAAGAATAAATAGGAATTTCTATGACTAAAGCCTTCAAAATATATGTGATGCAATGAATATATAAATTACTTAGAGGGCAGACAGTTCAATTTTATAAACATTTTGTAAGTATACTTTAGATGTAAAGAGTATTACATGATGAGTTTGGATGGCTTTTGAAAGGGAAAACATGTACTTTTGATCAACTACACTGAAAGGGCCATTAGTATTCAAATTTCATTTTATGTCACATAATAGAACATATTAAATGGAAACCAATTAACCTCTTCATTTAAATAACTACTTTTAGAAGTTGCTTTTTATGTATGGCAGATAAATTATTTTTAAAGTATTTTCCTAGTCTTCATGGAAATTGTTTATAACCACGTGTTTATTTGGTCCAAGTTCAAATTCTCAAATTTTGTAATAGAAAGAGTCCATGGCAACTATATAGTACAATCCCATATTTTGCTGCTGAGAAAACAGCTGTGAGCAGCAGAAAACTGAAGACTTCAAAACCCTGGTGACCAAGACACGTCTGTAGTAGAAGTGCAGAGCTCCACACCCTGACATGGAACGTGCTCAGAACCTTGACACAACCGAGTCAGACACACACAAAAAGCATGCACCTCCTTGTCTTCCAATAACTACCCTTCTTAAAACACCTACACACACACATGCACATCCACACAGCCACCCCAAACGCAAAAATACAACACAAACCAGCTTTATGTTGATGACGTGTCTCATCTTTTTCGTTCCATCTCCCACGGTCATTTTGAGGACTCAGTCAAAATAGAGCAATGGAGCCACAATACTTGCCTTTTAATGACAATTACACTTAATAAGTTGACATTTCATGTGTGCTCTTTTCCTGTATACCTTGCACTCCCCTATATTTCTCCATAGATTTTCATTATTTAAGCCTCTGCTTATTTCACTATATTTGATATGAATTTTCATAGCTTGAGATATTGGACTGTCATTAAATGTGTAGATACATTATTTGGCAATCATGAATTTTATACTATTGTATAAAACACATGTACCTAGAACTATAAACTGTCTACCTAGGACCACAGTTATCTCCACTGTTACAACACCCTGATCAAGAGGAAAAATGTTAGCAACATCCCCAATGCCAACCCTCTTATGCTCTTCTGAGCTGTGAACCTCAACCACAAATGAGATTTCATTTTGCTGAATGAAACACCAGTATGGCTATTACCATACTCCCTTATATTTTTCCCTTTAAAAAACAACAGAATTTACATACATTAAAACCCAACTTGCTAGTGCTTTGTTGTTGTTGGAGTTTTAACAACATGTCTATGGAGTGTATCAACTACTACAAGCAAGATATAGAACAGATATCTCACTCCAGAAAATACTTCTGTGAATCTTTGAATTCAGCCACTTTCCTACCGCCTGGACCTGGGGACAGATTCATCTGTTCTCTGTCCTGATAGCATTTCCAATGCAACAAAATCACGTAAATGAAATTATACAGTATGTAGCCTCTGGAGACTGAATTACTATACTAGCTTAAGGAAATTGAGATAATCCTCAAAAAATGCCATGTGTTCTTTCTGGCTATAGTGATGTCTCTTCAGTAACATTTCTTTCAACAAGAACAAAATAAACCCAGCAGTGTTGCCCACTTCAAACAAATTGATCTTTTTATTTTTAATTTGGAGAGTGGCATATAAAGCTATCAAAATGCAACTTATATTATTGCTTGGAGTCAGGAAAAAGTTTTGAGCTGAGAGCCATTTGGCAATCACCATGTAGCTCATGATTGACCATGTGGCTTTGGATAATGTTGTCAGTTCCCTCCCTCCACTTTTGAAAACCTGTCAGAGAGGCAGGGGCAGAGGGGTATTTATTTTGCAACATTAATCTCTTCTCCTTTCTCAGTTTTCCTCACTGAGGGCTCAGGTGGCAGGAGCGTGTTCTGCAAAGCATGTTTGCCTTTGAGGTCAAGCCAGCACCTGACATTAGGGCGTTATGAATCTGTCTGCAGGGTTAGTCATAGGCGCAGTCCTTTTCATAGCACCATGAGCCTGGGTGGACGCTCCAGGCCCAGATGCTTTAGAGGTTGAGGATGCGGGTGCCAGTTCCTACACCTTTACAGAATACTGAACAGTATCCGACAGAGACAGGAGGGCTAAGGGGCTGCAGTACCGCATCCTTCCCTCAGTGACCATCCCTACTCTGCGATGTATGGATCCCACTTCTGGCAGCCAATATGCAGTGTGGAACCTGGGAGTTGGTGCTGAATCTTCTGGCCCTGAAGGAAAGTCTTTGAGATAGGAGCTGGAGGGTATGGAACAGGCTACCATCTGTTTAGAGGTGTGAGCACTTCACTTATCAGATGACATGCCAGTGTCCCTGTGCTCTGCAGTATTACTTAGCACTTAGGTTCTTTTTTTTTCACTCCTTCTTTCTTGTTCTCTACTCTGTGGTCCTCTGTGTTTGTGTGTGTATGCACACTGTACAGTGTGCAACAAAAGAGTCCAAGAGAAACAAAGAAACAGGAAATGATGCCCATTCAGCAGAAGAGAATGAAAATCCAGAGAGCACCAACAAAGAAGTTCAGAATGTGGACATAACAAACAAAGCCTTAAAAAATGATCTTAAAATTGCTTAAAGAGATGAAGGACAATATAGAGAAAAAACTAATGGTTATCAAGAAGACAGTGCATGAGAAATATGAGAATCTTAGTAAAGATAGAAATGGCAAAAAAGGAACCAAACAGAACTACTGGAATTGAAGACAAAAATAACTGAAATGAAAAATTTCTTAGACTGTTTCAAGAGCAGATTGAAGCTGGCAGAAGAAAATATCAAAGAACTCAAGGACAAGACAGTTGAAATGAATCAGGCTAAGGAGCAGAAAGACAATAATTATATAAAGCAATAATAGCTTTAAATACCTCTGGGACACCATCAAGCATACCAATATACACCTTATGGGAATACTAGAAGAAAAAGAAAGAGAGAAAGGGGCAAAAGGAATATTAAAAAAAAATAATGAAGAGCTTCCCAACCTTAGCAAAAGACATCAGTATGCTCATCCAAGAAGCCCAGAGAACACCAAACAGGGTAAGCATGAAGAAAAGCATGCCCATCATATATTGGTCACATTGTGGAATGAAAGTAAATGAGAGAACTCTGAAACCTAAAAAAGACAAGCAATGTGATATATACAAGGGAGTCCCAATTAGAGTAGGTTCCCACTTCTCATCCTAAACTTTGTAGGCAAGAAGGCAATGGGCTCAAATACTTAAAAGTCCTGAAAGAAAACAACCATGAACTAAGAATTTAGATCTTTTGAAATTAAGGGAGAGATTAAGACATTCCCAAATAAACAAAAATGAAGGAGTTTCATCACCACTAGACATGCCAATACTAAAGGGAGTTAATACACTGAAAGGAAAGGACAGGAAACAGAGATTCAAAGAGACAGAAAATAATAAAAACCTGCAGCAAAGTTAACCATTTGTGTAATTATAAATGTCAGTATTATTGTATTGTATTTTTTGGTACATAACTCCACTTCTTACTTCTGACAGGTAAGAAAATTCAAATGCATAAAATTAATGATAAATCTGTGATTTTGGATATAAAATGTACTAATATAAGTGGTAACAAGTACAGATAAAAAGTAGGGGGCAGAGGGATTTAGGAAAAGTATATATGTATGTTATAGGAGTTAAGTTGGTGTCAAACCAAATATTGCTATATATTAAGCATGTTAAATTTTGACCCCATAGAACCAAAAGGAAAAGAGATGAAAAATATATCCAGATAGTAAAGAAAAGGCATTCAATAAGGGAGAAAACAAAAAGTCAAATAAATACAAATGAGGCCATTAACAGAAGAATTAAGGAATAAAAAATGTCTAAGACATACAAAACCTAAATAGCAAAATGGCAAAAGAAAGTCCTGCATTATCAGTGATGACTTAAAATGTAAATGGATTAAACTTTCCAGTCAAAAGCAGACATAGACAGTACAAATACAAAAGTATGACCCAAATTTATGCTGTCTGCAAGCAACCCATTTGAAATTCAAAGATACAAGTTGGTTAAAAGTGAAAAAATGGAAAAATCATACCATGAAAGTAGTAAATAAAAGAGAACCAGGTTAGCTATACTAATATCAAATAAAATAGACTTGAAGACAAAAAGAGTTATGAGGGACAAAGACAGTAATGATATACTGATAAAGGGGACATTTCAATAAGATAATGTAACAATTATCAGTATATATGCAGCTAACAAAGAAGTTAAGGCTTTTCAAATCAGAGTCCTAACCTCAGAACTTCAGAAAGAGAAAAAGAAGACCAAACTAAACCTATAGCAAGCAGATGAAAAGAAATAACAAATATTAGAGAGAAGATAAATGAATTTGGAAAAAAAAGAATCAACAAAACCAAAAGTTGGTTCTTTGAAAAGATCAATAAAATTAAAAATCCTTCAGTTAGATTGACAAAGATAAAAAGAGTATATAAATAGCAAAATTTAGAAATTAAAATAGGAACATTTATACCAAATCTACTGAAATATAATGTATATATATTTCATTATAATTACATAATAAGATATAATTATATAATTATAATTATTCATTACAATGAATATAAGAGTATACAATGAACAGGTGTATGCTAATAAATTTAGATAACTGGAGAAAAGAATAAATTATAAGGAACACACAAACTACCTACATTGACTCAAGAAGAAAAGGATGATTTCAACAAATGATTTACAAGTAAGGAGATTGAATCTATCATGAAAAACCTCTCAAAAAACCCCAGGGCCAGATAATTTGAAAGGTCATATCTACCAATCATAATAAAAAGACCTAACTACAATACTGATCAAATTCTTCCCAAAAATTGAAGAGGAACAAACACTGCCTAATTCATTCTATGAATCCAACAACACCCTCATACTAAAGCCAGATAAAAATATCAGAAGGAAAGAAAATAGAGATCAATATCTGTTACGAATATAGATGCAAAAATCTTCAACCAAAAAATTAGCAAAGGTAATCCAATATCATATTAAAAGAATTATAAACACTGATCAAAGGGGATTTATCTCTGGTATCCAAGGTTGGATCAATATAAGAAAATCAATTAATGTAACACACTACATTTATACAGTGAGGGGAAATATTCAACCAGTCATCTCAATTGATGCATAAAAGGTGTTTCTCAAAATGAATAATGGATTAAAATTGATAGCTAAAAAAATTAATCCTCATATTTATGGTGAATTTATTTTTGACAAAGGGGCAAAGACCTCTTAACTGGGAAAGAATAGTATCTTCAACAAATGGTGGGGAATAATAGATTTCCATTTTCAAAAAATAAAACATAAAGAAGGAGGCCCCCTACCTCAAACTATATAAAAACTTCAACTCAAAATGGACCAAAGACATAAGAGCCAGAACTACCAAACTCCTAGAAGAAAATGTAGGTAAGCATCTTTAGGATCTTGTGTTAAGCAAGATGCTAGACTTTCCACCCAAAACACAAGCAACAAAAGAATAAAACAGATGAATTGGACCTTACCAAACTTAACAACTTTTGAGCCTCGAAGTACTTTATCATGAAAGGAAAATGACAACTTACAGAATGAGAGATAATGTTTTGAAGCCACACATCCAATACATGTGGAATATCCAGAAATTATCAAGAAATCCTACAACTGAACAACAGAAAGTCAAACAAACCAATTTAAAATTGGGCAAACAACTTGAATAGACATTACTCCAAAGAGGATATACAAATAGCAAAAAGCACATGAAAATATGCTCAACATCAATAGCTATTAAGGAAATGCAAATCAAGACCATAATGGCTACTATTAATAAAACAGAAAATTACAATGTTGGAAAGTACACGGAGAAATAGGAACACTCCTTCATTACAATGTGGCAATGTAAATAGTGGCTATTTATATTGGAAGACAGTTTGACAGTTCCTCAGAAAGCAAAGGATAGAATTAACATATCACCTTGCAATCTCTCTATTGGATGTATACCTCCCAAAATTGAAAGCAGGAACTTGAGCATATATTTGCACACTGTTGTACATAGTGGCATTATTCACATTTGACAAAAGATGGAAGAAGCCCAAGTTTCTATCAACCAATGAATGGATAAATAAAATGTGGTATATACACACAGAGAGAAAAAATGGAAATAAAATGACAAGGGGCTTAGGGAATTTAATGATAGCATGAAAGGCACAAAGATATGTGTCATGGAAGGTCCAGAAGGACAAGAGAAAGAAAAGGGGCAGAAAACATATTTGAGGAAATAGTGGTCAAAACTTTCCCAACTCTGCTGAAAGGAGTTACACACTCTACTGAGAATAATACAAAATAGGCTTACTCAGAGGCATATACTATTCAGACTGTCAAATGCCAAAACCAGAGAATTTTGAAAGCAGCAATAGAAAAGCAATCTATCACTTTCAAGGAAAAACTTTAGAACCCAGAAGATGGAGACAAGGGCTCACAATGCCTCTACTGAAGTCTGTCCCATGGTTATAGTCTACCCACATGTGAAGAATGTGTTATGAGATGGCACAGCTTGGAGCCCCTAGGTTTCCTGTGGGGTTAGTTGTGCCAATGCAGACACAGCTCACAGGCTGTTCTGCTCTGGCTATAATCAGCATGAAATACATTGCTTTAAAGTGAGATTCAAAAGGTTCATCTGAAACTACAAATACTGCATGAACTATATCAAGAACTTGAAATACAACCTTACCAAAACTTTTCCATCAACCCGAGTAGAAACTCTGTGCAATTTGCTGGTGATGATAGCACAAAATTGTGAATGTAATTTTCAGCACTGAATTATATATTTGAAAGTGGTTAAATGGGAAATATTATATTGTATATATGTTACTAGAATAAAAATTAAAATAAAAACAAAAAACATATGAATGTACAACATAATGAATACTATTGTGAATGAATAACTATAGTTAATATTGCCATTATAAAATTTTTTTTCATCAATTGTAACAAATATACCACACTAATTCAAGGAATTAATAATAATGTAGGATTTATTCTTGAGCTGTGATATTAGAGAATGCCCTAGTTTTAATATCTCTGCAGGTGATAACGGACTCAATGAAGTCTTTTTATTGTGGTTGTTACTCAGTAGACTATTGTCACTGTTTATAGGTTTATAATTGATAATTCCTTCTAATATAAAATAACATAATTAGGATAATACAATGAATGTGATTTGAACACCCAACTACGAGCATTATGGAGTCTTTGAATAGGAGGTATAAGCTGTCTTAAACCTGAAAGAAGCTGCAAATATCCTTATCTGTAAATTAAAATAAGATTTAGAGGATAATGTTTCTAATCAATAGCTTAATTTACTTTAAGGCACTGGGCTCACTTCTCTCCCAGAAAAAAATAGCTAAATAGCTAAAGGACAGACAGAAAATATCTGGAATAACTGTGCTAAGGCTTTGGAAGCCAGGGAAGTGCTAGGTAACACCCAGAAAAAAAGCAGGATAAGAGTGGGGGACTCTGCAGTGAGGATCTGTGAGTAACTCAGGCTGCTGCTGATACTAGCACCCAATCCCCACTCATGGGGCAGACAGCTTTGGGTCATGAGCTCACTGGCACACAGATATGGATTGACAGGCAGGCAGGCAAGTGGAAAAAAATGAGAGGTTGTTTGATGCATTTACTGTCCCCCAACCCAAGACCCTCAGAAAGTACTCTACACCCCTTTAGTAAGTGACTGTCCCTCTTTTGGCAGGTAAACGGGAAATATTAAAGACCTAGTATAAGTTAAACCAAAAATCAAAGAAGATTTATAACATCAACTTTGTCAACAACAATAAACTCCTAGGCAAGAAAGAAAAATTGACCATCAGAGTAAACTCACCATCATAATCCAATGCCTAGACAGCAGGAAAAAATTACAAACCATACTAAGAAACAGGGAGATTTGGCCCACTCAAAGGAAGAAATCAAATTGCCAAAATGAGACACAGGATTTGAAACAATTGATCAATTATGTTCATAAAATCTCCTAAATCAATTCAAAGAGTTGATGAAAAATGTGGCTAAAGAGATAAAAGTATTTTTTTCACTTTCATTTAGACCATTATATTCCTCCTTTATTCTGTTAATGTGGTAAATTACTTCAACAGCCTCTGTTGATGATTCTCGATTTTCACCTTCATGTAAAGGCTGTGTGAGTGGAATCACTCCTGGAAAAATACCAGGTGATAGACCAGAGGTTTGGGGACTGAGACAGCCAGGGAAAATAGTAGAGTAAGGTTTCACTAAAAAAAATAAATATGAACATCATTTGAAATGAAGAACACTTTAGAGCATGGTTTTTGGTTTGGGGACCTGCCCCAGTTTAACTTTGGTAGCCATGCAGGCATATGCTGAAAATGGTAGGGCCTTGATGGATGGATTCTGGGACAATTGGTCACAACTAAAGCACAATCTTCCCTATATAGGATGTTTAGGTTAAATGGAGATGAACTGGTTCCATGTAAAGGCATTCCAAGTTCTGACTGATTTCCTCTGTTTTTATAATTGATATAGGACAAGGATTTCACTTTGTCTAACAAAAACAAACAAACAACAACAAAATAAGTATGATTGCCCCCAGTGTAGAGAGATTCTAGATCTTTGAAGACAAAATTAGACATAAGAGCTGCAGATAAAAATGTTACAACTGTAGAATATATAGCCTCATCTTGGGATAAGGGTACATGAGTTCCCCATGGCAGAGTGCCCCACATTATGTCACCACATCTAACCTTGAATGTTCATGTGTGAAAGGTGAGCACCTAGTTTTCATGTGGGGACACATGGGTTCTTTGGGGCCATGGAAGTCCTGCTGAGGGCCATAAAAATGTCTTTGCAGCTAGTCCTAGAGCAAGTACCCAGTGTTCTGATGGTATTGTCAGAATTCTAGTGTCAAGGCCCAAGCTTATTGGAGTTTTCCATGGAAATCTTCCTATGTGCTACTTGGATAGCTCTCATAGTAAAAGTCCAGCAGCATAGTTTGAAGGAGAAAGAGCTAGACAAGCATATTTATGCTCAATGTGAAGAATACCTTAACATCAGTGAAAAGATTGGACAGAAAAATAAGTTGTGAAAAGATCTCAGGTCACCTACAGTGGAGACCAGATCTCCAGTGTTGCAAACTCTGTGCTTGGCAGTACTTAATAAAGATCCAAACAGATGCCTCTTTTCACTGGAAAATGTAGGAGACATTCTGGACAAAGAAGAGACAAGTGAGCTCACTAAATTTTCAATGAACAGTGATGATGGCTCATCGTTGAGGACACACACAGTCACTCAATGAAGCATCCAAATCCATCCACTCCAGGGAGCCTGGGGCAACGATATTTTAAATTTACCTCAGGAAAATGGAGAACAATGCCCGGAAGAGACACGTAATATTTTGGTAAAGCTGCTTGCCTTGGAAGATGCTACATAGAATGAAAGCATGCAGGAACTGAAGGAACAGAAAAAAAAAAAACTTGAAAATTCCATGATGCTAGGGTAATGCATGGTCAAAGATAAAGACAGTTAACATCTCTGACTGAAACAGTTCTGAAGATGATAAATATTCCTACTGTCTGTGAAGACTGCATGCATGTTATCAACTTGGAATTAGAGGGAAAGGGTGAATCTGCAAAATGAGACCAGCTTTATAAGGCAGATGTGGGTGTACCAAATCTTGTCAATGCTGTTACTTCAAATGTTAAATAAATCAGACTTTAAAGGGAAAAGCAAGTGATACGTAAAAATATTGTAAGGAAAGTCAAGTCAATTAAGCACTTACTTATCAAAATAAATATCTAGAAACTGAGTAAGCATCTCTACAGCAGGAAAATGAACACCTAAAAGAGCAGATTCAGAAGTTTCACCAGAAACTACAAATCCTTCCAGAAACACATCAAAAACGCCTCCTGTACTTCACCTTGAATCAATCTAGCAGGAAATTAACCAGGTGGAAATAGAGAAATGAATTACCAAGGTGCATGAAAACATCGTTTTTATACAGAAACAACTTAAAACTTACAGAAAGATGACAGAACACCTGGAAAATGAGCTGGAGAGCATTGTTTCTTACTATGAAAGTTGGATTAGTTACTATGATAGGAAAATGCAAGAAAGTTGCCTGGCAGCTCTGGCTAGAGAGAGAAAGCTCAAGGATTTGAAAATGAGCAGAACAGGGCAAAAGTTAACAGAGAGAAATAGAAAAATCCAACTTTCCCCAGGTGGTCCTTTTGCCCCCACTATTCTGAATGCAACCCAGGGTAGAAGTTGGAGAGTTTTAGGGCAACCCTGGTATCATCAGGTCTCCTGGGGGCGGGGTAGAGAAGAGCAGTGAGGGCTCAGGGATCCAGGGTAATACTCATGTTTAACTCCCCTCTCTATCAACTGGTCCCCGAACGTTCAAAATACAGTAGGACCTCCAGCATATTTTGCTCTTTCAAAGTGATTGGGCTTAATGTCTTTTTAGCATGTTTATTAATTAATGTATTTTTGTTGAAGGTGAAAGTTTTTCATAATATGGATAGTTTTAATATTATTCATAAATTTAGACTGTTTATATTTTATTGAACTTCATAGAATTATATTTCATTTTAAATGAGTAAATATTTCCAACATTATTTTCACAATAATTGAAATGTAATGACTAGTTAGAGAATTATAACCTTCAAGTTTATATATATATGAGGTAGGATTTTAAAAATTGTGGAAATAACTTAGTATTTACAGCAATAAATGTTGGATGTTAAAAAAAATACCAGAGGGAAAAAACAACAAAACAATAACACCCCAGACTACACTTATTATTTCCTTAATGTCACTCTAAATTCAGTAATTTATTTTGCAAGTGACTTTTTGAAACTGTTTATTTCTTGTTACTTCTTTTTGAACTTGTTTTATTGTTCACGATATTCATTGTAGTTCAAACAGTTCTCAATTTTGTTCAGTGAATATAATTTTCTTAAATATTCTGCATTTTGTTATCATTTTAATGAATTTTCTTAATCTAAGAATTTTTAAATTTTCCATTGCTTTCAATGTTTTTATGGTTCATTATTTTCTTCTGAAAGCCTGGGTATCCACAGTATTATGAATAGAAAATTAGAAACCCAAAATTGTTTCCTTTACTTAAACGATTACCTGGTACACAAAGTATTAACAAAGAAAGAAAAATACATAAATGGGACCCCTCAAAATTAAACCCATTTGAACTCTAAAGGACATTGTCAAGAGGGTGAATAAACCGGCTACTCAATGGGAGAAAATATTTGGAAATAACCTATCTGATAAGTATTAATATCCATGATATATAAAGAGATCCTACAACTCAGCAATAAAAAGATAAGTGACACAATTTAAAAATGTGCAAAAGACTTGAATAGACATTATTCCAAAGAGGATACAGAAATGGTGAAAGAACACATGAACAGATATTCAACATCTAGTTCTTTTTTTTTTTTTTTTTTTAAAGATTT
>PVKH010027721.1:0-12963 GCA_004027955.1 Chaetophractus vellerosus | reverse complement strand
TACACGACCAAAATTTCACACCTTATGAAGAAAGGCCAAATAAACAATTATTTAGGACATGGAAAAGGTTTCCAAATGACTTTCAAGTACATCATGACCTATCTTAAGAATGGAGGGAAACCAGAAAGTTGCTAGGGAGACATCATTAAATTAATATTATAAGCCCTTGACTACTTATAACAGGACGTTGAACCAAATATTCTACTGAGATTTTCCTCAGTGAGCACTCCCTTTAATATCCCACGCGGTTTTCAAAAGATCATCTTGGTTTTTGTAAATAGAAAGTTAGGTATTGTGCTTTTTCCCATTGAAAATAAAAACCAAAGAAAGATTCTGGCTTTATATTTGTAAACCCAAGCGGCTTAACTGAACTTGTGTTTTCATTTGAGATCCTTCATGATTACAAAGATGGTAATTTATGACTGACATACTTCTTGTGCCAAGGAAAGAGCTGACAGGCCCTCCGGTAACCTCCATTAGACTGAGAGAGAAGACTAAAGAAGCCCAGTACACTTCAGGACCATCTGTCCAAATGGATAAGTGAAATAATAGTTGCAAGCTGTCTCCTATTGCCTCGTGATAAGAGTTTTAGGCAAGTCAAAACTTCAACAGATATTCTCAGATCTGGGTTCTAATCTTCTCTTTCAGATAGCTACATTAAAACGAACTTGTACATTTAATTATTGGTGAGGAAAAATCCCACATCTTTTAAAATTTGGTGCCAAACAAAATAGAAATCGGTTTTGCTGTGCTTCTCAGATAGGCACAGAGCTATCAAATCTTCCTGAAGCTTTCCATACATTTCAGTTTTGCTAAGATGTTTTAGTTCTTTTTACTAAAAACATGTCAAGGATTCCTCCTAGTTTGATCGGGATTTAGAGGCTTTTATTTAATGCAGAAATTATTCTAATTTGAATTTCTCAAGTTCACTTTTGCTTTAAAATGTTTCCTGTTGGTAATACTTGGAATTGGGCGATTGAAATGGAACACAGAATAAATCTTTATCGCTTGCTCATCGTGTAATTAAGATAAAATTCCCATAAAATATATGCTTCTAATAAACTATTAAAAATAGCTAATGAAACATTTAAAAGCCAAGAGTTAGATAATCCTTTTTTTTCCTCCTCAAAATAAATCTGAACTGACCAATTGGTTAATTTCCCTTTTAAGTGCTTGTGCTGAAAAGCAACTGTTCTTCCAAGAAAGCACTGGCTGTTTCCAGGATACTTACACACGCACAATGACTCATGATGGAATAGATTCAGTAAACATACAGCTGTACTGAACACGAGCTAAGCTCCATTCAAGGCCAGGAAGGAAAATGAGCACAAATAAATATTAAGGAGGTAAGGAGGGGTGGGGGTGATGGGGGATGGAACGCAAACAAGATCTGTCCCAGCAGCTCATGTGGCTTTGCCTCAATTCTCTTAGCCATAGCTTTGTGAAGACAGATGACATTCAATTCTATGTGTAATGCAAAATAGACAATAACTGCTGAAACTTGAGACAGCTGCCAGGTGTAAAAAAAAAAAAAAAAAGAAAAAGAAAAAAAAAAGAAAAGATGATAAATCCATAAATTAATGAAAGACATCTGCTCAGGAATATAAAAGATCAGAGAAGCAGGGTAGTGCAGCTGAACCTAAATCGGTGTTCAAACAACCTGAGAATCTAAGTGTTGTCTGTTTACCAAGTACAATATAACCTTACCCAAACAGCAGCAGCGGGAGGAGCAGCAGAGGCAGCAAAAAGGCAAATGGAAGAATAATAGGTGGGGAAGGCTGAAACTGCTGGAAATTCTTTTTTTCCTGTTGAACTCTGGATTGTAGCTAGAGATTTTACATGCTGCTGTTCTAACCAAATGGATTGGGGCTTCTCACTAATATTTTCTGACACACTTTGAAATGGAAAGATGTTCAGTTTTCTCCTTATTCTCCTATTAGCTGTATTTCTAAGAGTTTTTTCCCCTAGAAACCTTCAAGAGAAAAGATTGACATTCTCTCATGTAATGATGGTAGTACCAGAGCAAGCTGTTGCTCCACCAGAAGTCCAGCGTTTATCAGTGGAATGTGCAGTTTATGGAAATCTTTTCTTTTTAAACTCGATATATTTTTTCTGGGTGCAGGGAGAGGCCTGAGGAGCCCAGAGTCTTTCAGCCTTTAATTTAAATATTTCCCTATAGGTATTAGAATTACTAAAGCCCCCAAAGGCTTTGAAAAACGTTCAAGATCAAATCTGTGGATTGTTTCCACATTTTAGAAATCCATTTTAATCCATGGTTTCAGCTCGACTTTAATTTCAGATTGCTAAAGAGTTTTCCTTCCCAAACTTCAAGTGTTTTTTGCATTCTCCATAAAAGTGGAGCAGGGAAACCTGGCTGACACAGAGAACAGGTTCAGTTTCCTCACCTGCACGTCTTACCCGCTCATAATGCTACTCTTGTGTTTCAACTGGACACATGCAAATGCTTGGGGCCTAAACAAGGCTATTTTTCTTGAGATGCAAAGAGGATGAATGACAAGGAATATCATGAAGAAAAACAATTGGCCGGCTGTTTCTTTTGGAATTTGAATAAAACTTAATATTTGATTAAATGGATTCATTTGCAAAGATGCTGAACCTATTTTTTTATACCCAAGACATGAACTCTTGGAGCAGGTGCGCTGGGCATTCAGTTTAACACACACACACATTCAGTTTTTCTTTCCTACGAAAAGGGAGAATGGTATAATATGTTCTATTTATGGAACATATATGTTTAACGTGCTGAACTTAGAATGGATTTTCCTAAGCTCGTGTTCATAATAGTTCTTGTCTTGGTTACTTTGGTCAAAGACAGATGATGCCCTTTGACGTGTGTAAACAAAAGCTTCTTTAAGAATTAAATTACTTGAAACAATTCGAAAAGACATGAATTCAAAATAAAAACATAATAATGATAAACAGTAAGATCATTTCATCTCATTTCTACTCGTTTCTATTGCTCCTTTCTAGGAATAATTGTACAAGTTCAAATACAGTCCTGAAAACTAAAACTGAAGTAACACATCACTGACTGTGCTTCCCAGAGGGTTTATCAAACTAAAACCTGAGAATTTTGACTACCTTCCCTATGACCCAGGGGAACAACTCATTGCCAAACAAAGATGGAGGCAGCAGAAAAGTGGGCCCAATCTCCCAACCAACACTCAGATCCTTACTGGCCTCAGAACTGTGTGGACTACAGAGAGCTTGCTTGCCTGTCTTCTTCCTGAGAAATGACACGTAGTAGAAGTGAATGAGAAAGAACCAGCGAATACAAGTCGAAAAGGTGGAAAATGTGATCATTAATTGCAACAAGGTGCCAAAGTTATTTAGCTATGAAAAAGAAACAACTTCAGGTTTTAGCAACTAACATTTCATTTGAACATGGTGTTTCCAAACCATCCATTTTCAACATAATTTTACAATTGGTAGGAGAGGGAAGTTATTTCTCTGGAGAAAAAACAACCATATTTTCTTTAATATGTATAGAAATAAAAGGAACTTGTTTCCTTTCAAATCTTCAAATTCCTCAGGGGATTTAGAGAGGGTGAGACAATGAGCTCAGCTAACACTTGAAGCAATCCAAAAGATTTTTTTTTTTCCTAGAAGGTCCAACTTACTAAGAATAAATAAATAAGAAGCACATGTATGATTGTCTGGAAACAAAGTCCTCCCCCCCCCCCAAATTTGGCCAATGGAACTAAAGTGTTTACTGTGAACTTACAGTACTTTGGAATCTGCCTTCGAATAGTTAACCAAGACTAGGCATGTCCCTTTACTTTGTGTGTATGTGTGTGTGTATGTGTGTGTGTGATAAACAACCCACCAACACTGCTATGTTTTTTAAAATGAATTTGAGAGAACTCCAGGAGCAATGGGGTCTAGTCCTGGACATTAGCCTGGCAAGAACCTCAGAAGATGATCTTCCTGAAAAGGGTTAAAAAAAAAAAAGTTCGAGTCACTGGGTTGTCTTATGTTGCCTTTCGCATCACTAATAGTTATATTCCAATCATTTTACCAATATCTATGGCTTGTAATGAGTGAGGTATGGTGCTTGGCACAGCCTTGATTCACGACTGGTAGAATGAACTTACAGATCTTTGAAAGGAAAAAGTTAAATCAGCAAACAAACCAAGAATTGCTTTCTATTTGTTTATCTAAGTACTTTACATCTTTCTCTCTTCTCTTTCCCTCATGACATTATTCTCTTCCTCCTCATTATGGAAAGAGACTGTTTAAGTGCCCAGGTGGGTTTCATACTTGTATCTTCCATTTACCTTTTCAGAAATCTTCACTGCTATCCTGGGAGCTGGCTTGAAGCAGCCTTCACTAACTAGGAAAACACATTTCCACCCTATCTGGGACTTTGCACTTATGTGGCAGCCTCTGGAGTGGGCTGAGAAACTCAAATGTCAATCTCTAGTCATCAAGACTATTGCTTAAAACTCTCAATATAGCAACAGCCAACTTAATTGCTAAATTTTATATCCATCTGGTAATTTATCATTAAAAAGAAAACACAACATGCTTCCACCTGCCCTAAAATGTTACTATTCTACTACCCCAGAATGCCAATGCCCACAAGATTTTTAAAAAAAATCTCTTGAAAAGGCCAATTCACAGAGAAAACAGCCATCAGTTAAAAACAGCTGAAGTTCAGGAGAGGGCTAATAAAAATATAACTGGAATTTCTACATAAAAGTCAGGTTCAGAATAAAAAAAAGAGCCATAAAAAGACAACCTTTCTGAAGTCTAATACAGCTGAGTTTTATATTTAATTGCACTCTCTTGCTTTCCAAAATAATTTGCTTTGTGACTGTTAGGACAAAAGATTTCTGTGTATGGCTGAGCAGAGGTTAATCATGCATGGAGGCAGCTGCACCAGACCCAAAGAACAGACCTTGGTGAACGAAGAGGGAGACCGATGCCGTTGGAATAAATCAGTACCTGTGTATTTCCTTAAAAAAAAAAAAAGTCTCACTTAAAGATTAAAGAGATAAAGTGCTCTTCCTAAGATTTAACCGGGGCCCTCTCTAATAGACCAGAGTCTTGCTGACAGTTTAAAGGGAGAATTCTGCTTATGGCGTCTTGGGGATCTGAAAACTGACTCTTCTTCTTTACTCCATTATAAAACTTACCATCTTTTATAAAATATCAATATTTACAATGAGATTTTTTTCCCCCTTTACAGAATCTAGTCTAAAAAAAAAAAGAAGAAGGATAAGGAGATAATTCAGGAAGACAGCAGGAAAACCACTTCTGAAAAAGCACCTTATTAAATACCAGCGGCTTGAGGCAATTAACAACTTGACAAAATTGCAAAGATTTAGGTTCGGTTTTAAGCGGTTGTGTGGTCAGAAATGTCACAAACATGTTGATAGAAACCTATTACTTTGAATAATAGGAAAGATGGCATTTTTAAGAACATACTGGTCTACATTATTTTATGTAAACCTAACCTTTTGGGGACAGCTTCTTTGTTTTTGCTTTGTTTTTCCTTGAGGGGAAAATAAAAGGATATTGCACTTCCCGAATAAGGTGAGATCTCGGACATGTCTTGAAGGTCACCGCATTCGGACTTTATGAGCGACAAGGAGAGCCCTTCGGCGGTGCTGGGTGGGTGTGCTGGGGAACAGGGGTGGTGGCTCAGGTGGTGGGATGACATCTTGGTCCTCAGACTTGTGGTCTCCCTAGTTAAGTCTAAGGATTCAGGAGAGGCTCTGTCTTTTCCAGAGAAGGAGCTGGAGGGAGCACCTAATGGACTCTGAAATGGGTAGGCCATCAAGGGAAGGGGGAAGGGGTGGCGGAAGGTGGATGTGGTGAAGCCTGCGGTGGCAGAGAGCGGCGACTGGTGCAGGGGCTGGTGGTGGCCGCCAGCGGGGGGGCCGGAGGCCGACTGGTCAGACGAGTTTTTGCGCACCACCAGGGGCAGTGCTTCTGTCTGGTCTGTGGAACTAGGCATCTGCACGTTGCCAAAGGTGTCCAAGGGGTTCGGAATGATGACATCGCCAAAGCACTGCAGGCGCTGGTTGGCAGTGTGGAAATTGTGGTTTTCCCCATTGACTGCAAATCTGGCCTGGGGGATCTGGAGGGGTGGGAAGACCTGAGGAAGCTGGCGGGAGGGTTTGGCCGAAAAGACTTTGACCACAGTGTCCACAACTTGCGACATGGCAGTGTTCAGTTCCTGTTTCAAGGTCTCGGCCAAATGTTTGCCTTCTGGTTGTAAGGAGTTTGGCCCGTGGTCTCGGTCTTTGTTGTTGCCTTCTCGTTTCGGCTTGTTTTCCGCCATCTCCTGCTCTCTGATCAGAGCCCGGGCCCGGTCAATAAACTGTCCTGGGTCGAGCTCGCACATCTCATTATCCGACCTCCCGACGGAGTCCTGGGCCCGGGCGTCCAAGATCTCCGAGCGCATGCTGTCTTCAGACAGGTTACCATCTTCATCATTTTCAGAGTCAGTGCTGTCATAGATTTGGTAGAACTTCTCCTGCAGCTGGCGCAGCTGTTTCTGCATGTCCTCCAGCTGCTGTTTCAGCTGTCGGCGCTCCTCGCGCTTCTGTTCTTTTCGGGCTGAAACCAGCTGCTGGAAACTCTGCTGCTGCTGCTGGGGCAGCTTTTGCTTGCGTTTGTTTTCTCTGTAACTTTCCCGGGGACTCACAGACTGCGGGGCCATCTCTCTTTCATTTTCATTGCCCCTTAATGCCACACTGGGGGAATGGCTCATACCCCGGATTATATTCTCAACCCGGGCGCGCTTTGCTCTCAGGTGCTCATCACATAAGCGATCCATATCAAACTGGCTCATAGTAGGCCTGCCAAAAGGGGAAAGACACTCTGGGGGGCTGTCTCTTGAAGAGTTGCTGCATATATCCTCCTGATGTACTTCGGAGCCTGTGCTAGAGAGACCGCTGGCTTGGAAACTGGGCTCTGTGCCACCATTTTTGTTCATGTTATTTTTCAACAGCTGGGAAATTATGGTTGCTCCTGGAAAAGGCATCATGGCATCTTCATACGAGTTCGCCCTCTTCAGCAGCTTGCGGAGTACATTTGACTTTTCCCCATCTGCATGCTGCACCACTGAATACTCAACATCCTGCTCGGAACCTTGGGGATTCATGGCACTAAAAAACGTTGCTCTTGCCTTAGCAAAAAATGCAGATGCTGTCCCTACCGTCCTTTTCACTCCAATGTCAACTCTTCTCCTCTTGGTTTGCCGGCTTAAGAGGGCTGTGCTGTCATGGTCAGGCATCACTGGACGGTTATTGTGCCATCTTCAAAAGCTCGTCAGCTGGGCACAGCTCAAGAATCCCGGGACCCTGGCCAACAGAACAAAAGGACTGATGAATCATTTTCTTTAAATTTCTCCAAATTTCCTGACCTCAATCCTGAATCAAATGCAAAATGCATAGGCTCTGGGATTTATGGCACATTACAATTATTGCAATTTATTATGCACTCTGCTTGAAATGAAACATTTTTAAATATTTCTGCTCCACCGGTTTAAGATGGATTAAGATTAAAAAAAAAAAAAGCAAAAACTGCTTAAGCACCAGTAATATGATTCTCTTTCACAAATGCCTAAAATGATACTGTTTATCTTCAGAAGAAACAGTAGATTAGAAGAACACAGCCTCTGACAACCAATTGATGAAATTTTGGGCATTGAGAGTCATATTATAAAAGAAGATGAAAATAGTCTACATTTAAGAAATAAGGTTAAATGTTGAGGCTGCATGAAATTTGGATGAAAAATCCCATTATGTGCTAAAATGATCGTGGTTTTAATGCTATTAAAAGGAAAGGACTCTAAATTAAATTCAAATATTCAGTACACGTCCTTCATTATTGAAGTTTTAGATATTTTTGTTGTATTGAAATGGGAAAGAGGGCCACCTTATCAGCATCTTTCCTACATAAATGGTCAATACAGCATTGAAATAAACGTACAAACTCATTTGTCAAGTATGTTTATTTATATGTTATGCATTTTTGATTAGTAAAATCATATGCGAAGATGGTATTTGTTGCTATATCCTAATGTAACTATAAGAATATTTATAAATTTTCACCATGTCTTTTTGATGACTTAAATAATTACAGAGCTGGACCCACTGCAAAAGAAGGGCAATGTTATATTTTAGAAATCAATATGTGGGATAACATTACTGGACTAAGCAAGGGTAAATACATCTTCAGTACTAGTTGTCTTCTGTTAAATCTGCCAAAATAACACTTCGAATGCCTAAAGAAACCCTTTCACATGCACAATTTGTGAATTTTATTTCCTATGCCAAATCACAAGGGGAAAAAAAGAAAAAAAGATGGAAAGAAAGCATAAGAAGGAGAAAGAAAACACTAATCAAATGTGTGAGAAAAGGAAATACCTATTCTGTACACGAACTTCCATTGTTACTTGGGAAAACAATATAAAAGGGAACATCCTTCCTTGCATTTTATAAAAGGTGCTTGCCTTATTTTTGTGATTAACATATTAACTAGTGATGCTAAACCCAAATTCCATATAAATATAAATAATGTCATATCTTTTTGCATGCAATGAACACTTTATGGAGAAAATGAAAATATTTTTTCGCACAGGGTTTATCTAATATTAAACTTCACGTCTGCTTAACAGAGCACATCTTCACAATAACAGGGTCTATTGCCAAAGGCAGCATGCAGAGTGTTTGGAACAGCTCCCATCTCTTTCGGTTCACCTGTAAAAACATCTACGTGCTCCCTAGGACTGCATCTGTGGCTAGTTTTAAAGAACGACTATCCAGGCAAATAGGCGTAATTTCAGCATGAAATAACCTGTAAAAATCAAGAAAATGCTCAATGCTTAGATGGCAACAATGTGGGTTTTTTTATTATTATCTTATTTTTAAGCGACAAAGGTTTTATCCTGCAGTCCTTGCTCCTGGCAAGGATTCTTCTGTATGAAGATACATTTTAAAGAGTCTGTTTTCGAGTATTATGAGAGGAATATGATGTCTTTACATTTCTTTTTGTATGCTTCAGGATAAAATTTCCTGAACTTGGAATGGAAACAGAGAGCTCCAAAACTTCAATATTTGGTTCAAAATTGCATTCAGAATGATTGCGACTCCTCACACATTAATAATAAAATTGGTTACAGGAATACAAAAATGCAATGACAACTATTTCACTAACACATGAGATCTGATAAATCAGGTTGTAGCTGTCAGGTAAGAGAAAGAAAAAGGAGAAACTGAGACAAAGCAGGAAAAGGACAAATTATTTCAAATCTCTATCAATCACAGAAAGACACGCATGTCTGAGGGGGAGTGGTCTTTACACGGAACACACTTTTTGCGTGTATATCAGCTTTCTGAAAATAGAGACATTGCCATCATTTAAAAATTTTACCACTTTTCTTTAAGGTGCCCACACCTTTTTCTCTTTAATATCACCTGCAAGGCACATGGATCTCCAATCAAAACGTTGCCCCAACTTTCTGCAGTGTTTATTCGGCCCCTGTTCACCTCAACACTCAAACTGGATTTTCCTCCAACCCATCCTCGCTATGGGGAGAAGGGCGCCTCTGCTTTAGGGGCCCTGCAACTCCACGCTGGTGTAAGAGATGAGGACAAGGTCATCCCCAGGCACCCTTCCTTTTCCAACTGCCATTTACCTCTGCGTCAACTGCACTTCCTCTCATCTAGCCTAGGTATCAACAGCTGCATCCCTGCCTCATGCCGGAGCCAAGAGGAGGGCTGTGCTCGTCCTAAGGTGGAAAGAAATGATGCACTCATCTTCTGTGCAGGATAAACGTTAATTAAACAAGCTTGTCGGTTAAGAACAAAATATCCTGCCACTCCCTCCAAGCTCACCAAACTACACTGATTTTTGCAATTCTCGTTCAACCGTTGACCATTTTTAGATCAAATAATAATTCATTTCTGTTTGGGGCTAAGAAAATGGAAAGACTTTTAGGTCTTGTAAAATGTCTAGACCTAACTTAGGATCAATTATATAACCCTGCAAGAAAAGGCATTATAGCAACAGGCACAAATAAATATATCTCTCCATATAGCTTACACCTAAACTTTGAAATAAGTGTAATAGTAGTAGACATTGGAACAAAAAAAAATCTGTGGAGGCTACAGACAGGACTAAATAATTATAACCAGCTGACATAGCACTTTATTCGTATTATATTTCATAAACAATATATACATATATAAAAACATATATGAATGTTTACCACATAAGAAAATGCACTGTTAAACGACCATAACGTAAATTAAATCTCTTGAAAACACTTGCAAAGTGCTTTCATGATTTCCCAATTTAGAATTGAGGATGCTATGTAATGACTATCATTGATACTGTCATATCCCCTAAGATTTTGAAAATTCCTTTATATACATATATAAAATTCCTTTATATACAACATAGCCACAAGAAACCTTTTGATCAGCACTGGTGAACATCAGCATAGCAAGTAGGTAGAAAAATACTGATATAGAATTTGAACCAAGTATATTCTTGATGGGATGCACATATCCTCTTCCCGTAAACTGTTTAATTAATGCAAAAATCTATATGGAATATCTTTTCACTGCTAAATGTTTGGTTGCACCAGTTGGCATGTATTCTATGCATCTGCTTTAATAGCTTAACATAGCAGATTTCTCCCAGAAAAAGATAATATAAGACCAGACATCTATATATGATCAAGTAAAATTTTAAATATTCCAAAGGATTGATTACAATCTGAATAATATTGCTTTCTACTTAATGTGTACAATCTTAAGGAAACTAATGATGTTAGCAGAAAAGAATTTTCTGTGAAAAATTTTAAAGGGACACGGTAGTGTGAAGTAGAAAGTGGTTAAGCACTGTACTTTAATAAAGAAGTTATTTTGGGGTGTGTGTGCAACTTTTACTGCATCTATCTGGAGTCCAGATTCTGGACAAAGAAGGGTTTCATTATGGTAATTATCCAGATAGTTCAGACAAATCTTTGATGGGACAGAGAAGCATAATGCTGGCTTGGTTTTCCTGTCTGGATTATTTAGATTATATTACCGAAGAAATCGCTCAAGTTTACATTTTACTCCCTTTGGAAAACAACTTTGAATGAGCCTTTAATCTACTTGGGTCAAACTGGTTATGAAATATCAATAGCATTCATAAAAAAAACCCACTTTAAATCAAACTGAAAATTAGTAACTCAAGGGGGAAATCAGGTGATTTGAAAAATTACTAAGCTGTCCACTTCACTGTACTATATTAAAGACTTCATTTCTGCTAATTAACAACTTTTCCTTCATAGACGTATTTGCTTACTATCAGGTTAAGAAAGTCTTTGATATTTATTTTGAAGGACCCATTTGATAAAAATTAATACTTCAGTTAACTAAGATTGCACTGTCAAAATCTTAGATGAGGATTTAAAATTTCCTACAATAAGAGAGTTCTCAAATAGGAACATTTCATTATTAAGAGTCCCCCATCTTATCAATATTTCCTTACATGAACAATGAGCACACTCTGCACGTTCTGAGACATACTTAAAACATCAATTTCTACTTACTTGAGAAATAATCTTAAAAAAGAACTTACACTTTTTTCTTTTTGCAGAAAATTAAAATGCCCTAAATGGTCCTTGAATCTTTAGAATGCACTAGGCAATAAGATTTGAAAAATTCCTTATGTATATGTCCTTAGCTTTTTATAGCTATTTAGTTAGAATTGTATAATAATATATCACATACAATCCATTTTATGTTATAAAATCAGTAACATTTTTATAATTTCTTTTATTAATCCTGAATTTAAAAAGTCCCTATATTAGCAGATGCAAATGTGAGACAATTCCTGAGATGATATAGAAAATTTTTGGAAAAAAATAGGCCCATTTGAATTTTGAAAAAATACAGAGCAAGTCTGGCAACTTATTGAATAAGCTCACTTATGTTTAAAATTTCCAAGTGCAGCTTAGGCAGGAACTATGCTAGGAAATGACTGAGAACAAAGATGGATGTTATGTATGCATGACTTTTTTTTCCCACAAGGTGGTGATTAAACTAAATAGAATTCTGCATAATGGACACATAAAATATCAATAAGTGCCAAGCACAGATAATCCCTATTAAAAATAAAGCAAATGAACCTAGCCATAGATGACATTTAATTACCAAAGAAATTCAAAAGCATCCAAGGAAAATATTGGGGGAAACTTTGATGTTTAAGTCTAAAGAATAAATGACACATTATCTCATTTTCATGGAAATGATAATCTCCATTCAAACAAGGAAACTAAGGAGAACCATTAGCCATCTAACCTATTGCTATGCAACTCAGTTTAAAGAAGTAACCTGTTTAAAGTAGAAAAAAAATCAAGAAGTAAGAATTCAGATATAGTGTTTACATTGACTGAATTCCCAACATCTTTCCTTACACATCAAGCCAGAGTCCTAACTTGGTCTATTTCACCGCTACATAAACATGCCCATGTTGTAGCCACATGGACAGGTTAACAAAGCAAAGGCTCTCCTTTTTCTTCCCCACCAGAGTCCATATCATTTTGAAAATACTCAAGTTTTTGCAAGAAACTCATCATAGAACTGACTGCCCACATCTTACATCAAATAGAAAAGCACAGTTACCTCTCATGTACTTGAGATTTTCCTTCTCCATCAAAGTATTATCTAGGACATCTGGCACATGTCTGGTACAATGACAGCCTCATTCTACTTTATGAGAGCATTTAACATATGACTTGAAAGAGTTTATGCACACACCTATTCTTTCTGGACAGGGAGAAAGCAGGCTAAAAAGATAAGCTTTAACAACAGTAACACTTTCAAACTGACTTTAGTATTCCTGGCAATTACACATCATCTATGGCTGTCCAAAACACACACACACAAAAGGACAGCCACCGCTCACTTGCTCTCTCTCTCTCTCTCTCTC
>PVKH010027720.1:0-12968 GCA_004027955.1 Chaetophractus vellerosus | reverse complement strand
CTGTGAGCTATAGGAAGTGGGACACGGCTGAGGGGAACTCCCTCTGGTCACCACCCCTTCCCCGCAGACACAAACACATACATATCCTGAGGTATTAGAGAAGAATTCATCACACCCTGGAAAATGCTTTCTATAAAACATTCCCTCAAAGCCCAGAGTCACCTACCTCCTTCTCTCTGGGGACCCCCTCACTGATAGTAGTCCCTTCAGTTACCATATCTTCTGCAAAGGAGTCAGCAGACATGGGTTCAAGCCCCGGTTCTACCACTTATGCATGGCATGACCTTGTAACTTACTTGCTAAGCTCAGTTTCCTCATCTGTAGAAGAGGGATAATTGAGCCAATCTTATAAGGTTGCTGTGAGAATTAAATGAGCTAATATACTGAAAATTATTAACATGTGCGTATTCCTTCTCAGACTTCCCCTTTGAGAACATTCAGTCTAAGATGTGATGGGTTTATGAAATACAACTGAAATACGAGGAATTACATGCAATAGCTTGTTGTACTCAGGAGGCAACTTCACAGCCCAGCTGGAGAATTTTTCAAAATTTTATTTCTGATTTTAACATATTTGTGTTTTTTTTCCCCCCATTTAAAGCCATGCTTGACTTGCAAGGAGAGGATATTTATCAATATTCTTGAGTTACTGTGGAAGTTACCATCATAAGATCATGAACAGAACTTGAGGAGAAAACAGTTTGAATTCCCACAGCTGCTGGTCAAATCTCAGGAAGTCTCCATTGAGTCAGAATCTATTTCATATCCAAGACTGAGAAACAATGTGGAGACCGCCCAGGTAATCCTGAGAGCAGGTGTTTGTAAAACGTCATTGTTCATTTGGGAAAACTGGTTCTTAGAGGGTTGTGAATTAACTTCTTACTTCTAAAAGAATCATTTTCATCCTGGGTAATCCAGGAGAAAATTAGAACGAAAGGAAAGGGTTACAGAATTTGAGGGAAAAAAACCCAAAGCAAGGCAAATCTTTTCTCACCTTGCATTGGCAAGACTACCTCTTCAGCATTTTCATTTAACTTTAGAGTCAAAAGAATCTTACCAGTAAGTATAAATGCCCTCTATATCATTATGAAAATATTATTGCTATGAAATAATAAGCCATATATGAATGTTGTATGCAACTTTAGGGTTTGCACTTCATCTTAAAGTGTTCACCTCATTTCACATCTGTTTACACTATATTCTTGTGTACTAAGGGGAGAGGCATCTCCTTTGTTTAGGGTTTCATTGTGAATAAGTCATCATTCTGGTTCTGGGATGTTCTTTTTGTGCAGTAGAACACAGAAGAAATAAATTATTTCTTCAAAATAAAAAAAAAGAAAAGCTTACTCCTAATTTTTTTTAATAAAAAAAAAAAGCTTATGCTGTTTCTTTGTCTTCCTCATCCTTTGAGGCGTGTACTGTTTTGTCAGAATAGGTCTTAGGTATATGTGATATAGAATTGGGAGGAAAGAGAGGAGGAAGGACCAGGGAGGTCTGGGAGCCGCCACAATGGATAAGGGAAGAGAGTGGCAGAGATAAAGGAGATTTTCAGCATTGCTGTGATCTCTGAATCCGCTTTGTCAGGGTTGAGGGATTCAAGGAAACAGACTGAGTTATTTTGAAATGATGATGTTTTTGGTTGCCATCTTTGATAACACAGCTCTGAGACTGGACCACGTGAGTGATGTCCGTATGAGTGGTACGTCCGTGAAATGCCTGGGACACAGGAGGGTCCTAGGAAGGCACAATGCCAGGTGTGTACTTTCGGTTTTGGATGATGCCTGTGTGCACGTGCACTGTCGCCCACAGTGGCCTGCGTGTTCCCCAAGTGCGGGTATGACCACATCAGCCTGGAATGACTTGAGGACTGGGACGACCCTATGTCTTCCGTGAGACAGGGGCCTCCTGAGGGCAAGGGTCTTGCATTCTTCGTTAGATCAGTGGCCCCCAGTGTGGACTGTGCCTCCTCCACATGCAGGCTCTGTTTGAGGCCCCAGAACAGGGTCCAGCTCACAGATTATATCATATTTCTGCATTTGTCTGACTAATGACTTGAGTCTGTCTGGGTGGGAGGGGGAGAGAGGTAGAGGGGCCAGGTCAGGGCCCAAGATGTTTGCTTCTGCCATGTGCTGCCTGAGGAGGTAAAGAGAAGACATATAAAGCATCCTGCCCCAGCCCTGCCCCAGCCCAGCCCCAGGGCTAAACATGTCATTCTTGAGGATGAAAAGTCCCATCCCCACCCAGTGGGTTCCCAGAAATCCAGGTGAGGTCTGTCTGGTCCAAATGTCTTTCTTTCTCTGACTGTGTCATGGGGCGGGGCAAGGGCCAAGCCAAAGCCAGGTTCTGTCCCGTGGATTTGAGTATGTTTACTTGTGTTTGGCAAAGTGGCAGGGTTGGGGCGGAGATCATTTGACAAGAGCTCAGAAACCCCTGCAAGAAAGGAACAAGGTGCTTGCGTTATGGACAAGTCAGAATCTGTCTGTCTGGGTCATGGCTTCGTTTTCATATCTCAGCCTGGCAGTTGGTTAAGGCCCTCCACAATCCCGTTCAGTTTGGTGCAATTCAATCTGAGCCCATAAACATGTATCAAGTGCCCACTATGTGTCAGGGGGCATCTGAGGAAGGACCAGGACACTGTCTTTCAGGAACCCCTCGCTACCAGATGTGTGCACAGCTCCCTGTGTTGCAGAGAGATTGGAGCTACAAGTGAAATGTGAACTGGTGTGGGTGTGGGTGGGGGTGGACACAAAAGACAGAGCAATTAACCTGGAGGATTGGAGAGACTTTGTAAATGTGGGGATGTTTAGCAGGAGTCTTAAAGAATGGGCAAGAACTCAAGAGGTGGAGAAGGCATTAGGTGGAAATAGCTTGAACAAAGTGGGGCATGGCAAGTGGTTCAGTGTAAAGTTCAGAGGAGGAACAGAAATGAGTATTAACTGAGCACCTAGGAATCCCCAGGTTCTGTGCTAAGTGCTTTGTATGCATATTATCTCATTTAAACCTCTCCACAATCTAAAGAGGTGGGTATTGATGGGGGAACTAATGTTTGGAGAGAATAGAGGGTTGAGCCATGATTTGAATTGGGTTTGTCTGACTCCAAATTCCATGCTTTTTTTACTATGCCAGTGATTTTCTGAGTATAGTCTATGAAACTTTTAGGGTTTTGAGGAGGTGTTTTAAGGACACGCCTGCTTTTAGTTTCATATTTAAAATATATTTTAATCAACACTCACTCAAATGTGTTATATAACAAGCTTTGTGCATATTTTAAAATTTCTTGTACATGTGTCATTGATTAGAAAGACTATGGCTCTGCATAGTCTGCTCAATTCTATCCATGTAAAATTGTAAAAGAGCGCGCACCCCCATCCCACCACCCCGTTGCGAGGCAGATGGGCCTTCCAATCCAAGATGGCAGACTAAACGCACATGGACTTATCTCTTCTTTCTGCAGAAATGTCTTAGTAATAAATAAAAAACATATAAATCCTTCCAAAGAAGGGAGTAGGTGGAGGACGTATCTGTGGACAAGAGGAATCCCCACACATTTCTGGAAGAGTGGTTTGAGGGAGGAGGGCTGACTGAATAAGCAGGACAGAGGGAGCCGCAGTCTGGAATGCACGAGGCAGGGTCTGCAGCCTAGGAGGGAGCTGACCTGCCCACAGAATCCTGGAGAAGCTTGGGACTAGGAGATGCTGGGGGCATTAGGTGGTGGAAAGAGAGGTGTGACTGAAAATAGGGGCCTTAATTGAAAGTCTTTAAATGGGACAACTAACTTCCCTAACCCTTGTATGCAGAGTGCTCAGCCAGCGGTTTGCTCTGCTCCCCATGTTTCCCCTTCTCCCCAAATGGAGTGTCTTCTTTAAAGAAATTAAACTGTCTGAGGAAGACTAGGGTAGCTGGGCTTTCAGATGTATCCTAGAGCAAAGTGCATTGCAGGCTGACATTTAGGAGTCCCAAAGAATAAAGACCAGCTCACTCTGAAACAAAGCCTGCCATTCATCTCCTCTTATCCATATAACACAAAGCTTCCAGGAAATTTTTCTACTGCCTCATTTTAAAATATGAATGGACAACTATTGGCCACCAGCTATTTGAGGAAGACTGAACTATGAAAGATAGACCAAGATAAACAAACTGAAAATAAGACCTCTGAGGAAACAAAGACAACTCATAGGTGAAGGAGAGCTTAAACAAAGAATTCAAGAAGACACTGTTTCAAGTTGTTGTTTATAAAAAACAAAACAAAATGATAATGGGAGAAAATTGCCTTCCTGGATAGAAATATAGAATAGCAACGTTTATGGATGTTCCAAATAAAGAAGTCTTTTAAAAAAAAAAAAAGACACTGTATCTATAAATCATGAGTAGATCTTTTTAGATGCATGAGGACTAAGAAAATTTACTTCCCACAAACTCTTTATTAGGAAGTTATTTGAGGGTGTGCTGCAATAAAACAATGGGGAAACCAAGACAAGGGAAAACATGGGATTTTTGCCAGCTTGTAAAGTTAACTTCTTGGTATGTAGTTTTAATTAGTCAATTAATTAGTTTATTTAGTGTGTGTTTTCTCTTTGTTAGGTTTCAGATTCAGGGTTATGTTAGATCTGTAGGATGAACTAAATTTTCTATCTTTTCATGCTCTGAAAATATTTTCACAGGGAATAATCTTGCTTTTATAGGTTTGCAAAAAATGACCTAGAGCCTTTTAAAAAAGCAATGCTTTAACATTATTTTCTGTTTTTCTTCATCATTGTTTCAGTAGATTCATCGAAGATCTTTGTGACAGACCATTCTGGTATCCAACAGTCATTCTTCTCCCTTTGTTTAACAGTGTCCAATTCTGCCGGGTTAAGAATTAAATTTCATAGGCTTCTTTGTAGAGAGGTGGGGCAAGTGACATAGTTCTGGTGACTGAGATGGAAATACACATTGACTGGAGGGGGTGCCCAGAAAAGCTATTGTTTTCCTGATAAAAAGGGGCAGACTTAGCTGTCCCTTTGCCCTTCTCCCTTCCTCCTGCCTGAAGTGTAGACGGGATGCCCAGAGGTGGAGCAACCGTCTTGTGAGCGGGAGGACAAAAGCCTCATGCTGAGCAGGGAGCAAAAAGACAGATCCTGGGTGCCTGGTGGCACCATGGAGCTCCACACCAACTCAGAACTGCCTCTGGATTTTCTGTTACATGAGAAAAATATATCCTTTATTAGTTCAAGTTACTGATCGGCCAATTTTCTATTTGCAGGCAAATTCACTGTCAACCTCAGAGCTGCTTCCCAGAATCCGGAAGTTTTTAGAGTCTATGAAGGCTGTCATTAAGGGGAGAAATTTTCTCCTATCCCCACTCTCCTATCAGCCTATAAAACAAGAGCTTATATCCTCCTGGAAGTCTTCGAAAGAAACCTTTAGGCTCTCGTGGTACGCCCCTTACTGGTTCCTCACATTGGGAGGAGGCGTGACCTCTTGGGTTGGGAAAGGGGCAGCAAGCATGCATTGTTCTACCTCTTCCTGGTTCTCTCTTTGGGACTGACCCCACTGCAAGCAGCATGTGCTCTCCCTGCTCTTGCCTCTCCAGGCAATGAGCACCAGGGCAGGCCCAGCCCCCGCTCGGGAGGACTTCAATAGTCCAGCTGCTCTGCTGTGAGTGGGTGGGTAAGTTCACTTCAGGGGACGAGGAATTGGAAGCCTATTTGGGCCTTGGGTCTAAGCCACATGCTCCAATCCATCTGGACCAGCAAGAAAGCTGACATTTTCATCCCTACTTGTCTCCTGCGACTAATTGTCAGTTTGATCAGAACTTGGAGTAAGTGAGGGGTGTGATTAATTAGCACCCATAAAGTCTCACATCTGTCGAACTCCCAGCCCTGGTGGGAAATGCCAAAGTTAGATGAAACAGTGGTTTAAAAAATGGGTAACTCTTAGAGAGTACTTCTCTATACTTAATCACTTATATGTCTTTTGGGGGGTCTGGTTGGATAGCTCAGTGGATAAGAGCGCTGGTATACCACAAGGGAGGCCCCGGGTTCGGTTCCCGGGGACCTCTCTGAGCGGGCAGACGGCCTTGAGAGAGGCAAGCCGCCGTGGGCGGGGCGGAGCCGCCGTGGGCAAGGCAAAAAAAAGCTGCCACGGGCAGGGCGGAGCCTCCACGGGCATGGCAAGTCACCCGTGAAAGAGCTGCCGCAGAATCATGGAAGCTGAGCAGCCTGCAAAACATGGAACTCTGCTGCCCGCAAAACACGGAGCGGAGCCGTCCATGAAACGGAATGGAGCCACCCATGAATGGAGCAAGCTGCCTGCGCAGAGGGCCCACTCGGCGCGTCGCCGCAAAGACGGGGCGGGGGAGACAAGAAGTAGACATAGAGAAACCTAGAAGTGGGGCCGGCTCGATAGCCCAGTGGATAGGGCACCGGCATACCACATGGGAGGCCCCGGGTTCGGTTCCCGGGGACCTCTCCTAGCGGGCAGACTGCCTTGAGAATGGCAAGCCGCCATGGGCGGGCCAGAGCCGCCGTGGGCAGGGCAAAAAGCTGCCACTGGCAGGGCAGGTCGCCCGCGCAGCCAGCCACCCGTGAACTGAAAGCCAGCCCGTGAATGGAAGCAGAAGCCGCCCACAAGCGGGGAAAGCCGCGCCTGCGCAGTGACCAGTCTCCGGCGCGTTACCGCAGCGGGGGGGAGGGGAGATATGTAATAAAATAAATAAATCTTTAAAAAAAAATTAAAAAAAAAAAAAGGAAAACCTAGAAGAATGGACACACAGCAAGAGCAAGCAGAAAGCGGGGGGGAATATATGTCTTTTGATATTACTATAAAATGTGCATCATGTCAATTTTTTCTAGGTAGATTGGTGGAGGAAAGAGCCTGGATTGGAAGAGATGAGGTTCTTCTAGTCTTGGTTACCACTATCTCGCTTTGCGGCTTGACTTTTTCTGGGCTTCAATTTGATCAGCCATCAAATGAGGGAGTTTGACGAGTTGATCTAGAGGGGCCATCCCAGATTTGATATTCTTTCATTCATTCAATGGATTCTTATTAAGTACCTACTAGTGTGTGTGAGCCCTGTGCTGAAGTTTGGTTATGCAAAGTTGTGCAAAACAAACATGGTCCCTGCCATCTTGGAATTTAGAGTGTAGTAGGAGACATGGAACAAATGAACACACCAAAAAATGTACATTGACAAGTATTTCACTCTTTTAATGAATAAAATTTAATAAATGAACAGTTGGATTGTGTGCCACATTCCTACTAGCTCTCATTTATCCACACGCCGAGAAAGCCTTGCTGGTTGGTCCCATAGCCGCACATGGTGGTGCCACTGGTTATCCAGTTGTGTTAGGGCCACTGTGTTCAAGAAGACTGAACAAGGATGTTTCCAAAGGGCTGGCCTTTCTGATTAAGAAATAATAATAATAAGGTTAAACATTTCCTTCTTTTTTTTTTTTTTTACATGTCCCCCCCTTTCAGCTTGCTCTTGCTGTGTTCATTTCTCTGCATTCTTCTGTGTCTGCTCTGTCTCCCCCCATTGTGGCGATGCGCTGAGTCAGGTCACCGCGCAGGCTGCTCTGCTCCGTTCGTGGGCGGGTCTGCTTCCATTCATGGGTGGCTCTGCTTCCGTTCACGGGCGGATCTACTCCGTTCGCCGGTGACTTGCCCTGCCTGTGGTGGCTTTGCCCTGCCCGTGGTGGCTTTTTTTTTTTTTTGCCCTGCCCATGGCGGCTCTGCCCCGCCCATGGCAGCTTGCCCTTCTCAAGGTGGTCTGCCCGCCCGGAGAGGCCCCCGGGAACCGAACCTGGGGCCTCCCATGTGGTGAACTGGAGCCCTATCCACTGGGCTACAGCCAGCCCCCAACATTTCTTAAGTTAAAAATTAATACCTGCTTGCTATAAAAATTCAAGCAATACAGAAACAATAAATTAAAAGGAAAAAAAAAATCTTTCTCTTTCCCCCTCCAAGCTCACTTGGAAATAGAAATAAGGGGTGGATGTGTGTCCTTCCAGCACAGTGCATTCTTAACTGTAGGCTCCAGGAGGGCAGGGATGGGATCTGCCTTATTCACTGCGGTTTCCCTGGTGGGTATATTTGTTGCTTGAGTTAATGAATAAGTGATAATCATATAGAGAGGCTCATATCTAAACATTCTTTAAGATAAAAAAGAGGATCATGCTATGTATATGTATTTTTTCCCTAAACTTTCCTCTTCTTCCCTTCAAAACCCATAATGGAGTCCTAATTTATCCAATCTGCTCTTGATGGATATTTAGGTTGCTTCCAAATGTCGAGCTATCTTAATACTGATAACTGCCCTTATTTTCTGAACACCATGGCTTGGGCCTGGCCTGTTTGGAGAGGGAAGTCCTAGGAGTTTGTTCTTCTCTCTACGAAACTCTTGAAACAATCAGGGACACTAGCCTTGGTGCCTCAGTCTCAATGTATAACCTCAGTAGGGTTGCCAGATAAAATACAGGATACCCAGGCACTATTTGGGACATCCTCATACTAAAAAAAATTATTGTTTATCTGAAATTAAAATTTAATCGGCCAGCTTATATTTTCATTTGCTAAATCTGGCAATCCTAAACCTTGGGCTTCCCAGTTATAATCCCAAACAGTGGGGCTGTGGGAAAGAGCTCAAGACTCTTGGTTTTCTGCTTTGCTTCATTACTGTGGAAGTTCTGGAAGATCTCTCCTAGTCCTGGACCCCTGGCCTTCCCCCAGTGTCCTGATGTTTTTTTTTTTTTTACCAGGGGGTCCTGGGGATCGAACCCAGGGCCCTCCATATGGAAGACGGACGCCCAACCATTTGAGCCACATCTGTCCCCAACCCTGATGGTTTTTAATGAAAATTGGATGTCTTACAGCACCAGCCTCACCAGAAACAAGTGGAGCCTCTTTCCCTATCATATCACAGGCAATAAGCAACGTGTTCGTTCCCTCCAGCCCACCTTAGTGTGGGCAGTTAATTTCCCACTCACCCCAACTGAGCTGGGGACACTCCAGGTTGAACAGTTCAGATGTGGACCTGGCCTGCCTGGGCTCACAGGGCAGAGCTAACTAATCAGTTCCAAGAGTGATGAGTGAGATGGGAGAAGTGAGGGGGCTAAGAGAGCCTGTGACAAGGATGGGCAGGGTTTCCCAAGCTTGCCCTAATTTAAAAATCACCTGGGGGTTTGTGGGAAATGCTCTTCCTGTAGGAACCAGCAATCCCCAAGGAGGAGATCACTGTACCTCGGGGACCTGGCCTGGTCTAGAGGCTTAGTGAAGGTTGCTGTAAGGAAATGATACCTAAGCTGAGGCCTGAAGGCTCGGTAGGAGTTAGGCAGGGGAGGCTTTGGGACAGGGAGGAGGACTCAGAAAAGAGCACAAGTAAATGCAGCGGAGGGAAGGACCCTGGCCTGTCTGAAGCCAGAGAAAATGCCAGTGCGGTTGGAGTGCGGAAAGCTAAGTCAAGAAAGGGATGAGCTGAGCCTGGAGAAAGTAGGTGAGGCCACATCTGGCCAGGGCTTGGGCGGATTTAGGCCTGAAAGCAAGGAGAATTCCCTTAGGGCAGAGACTGTTGCCCCTTCCCCTGCCCCTCAGACCAACCAAGCCTTTTTGAAGGTGGCTGCCCTGCCCTGACACGTGACACGCCGCTTGTGGAAGGGGCCGTGTGGGCAGAGTCGCTCGCTCATCCAGCAGGGGTCTTTTCCTAAGTCTGGTGGGAACACCGTGCCATGTACAGGGAAACTGTGGCTTGTGACACATGGGTATGGGAGTTCACTGACAGATTTAGAGAATTTCCATATTAGACAAGTAACTTTTGAAAACAGTGTTTTTGTAATTGAGAAGATGCTATAAACGTTCAAGTATGGAATAGTCATACCACACGTCCTTGTGCAATCCCTGCCCTTGAATGTGGGCTGGACCTAATGACTTGCTTCTAATGAAAAAAACATGGCAAAAGTGATAGGATATCCCGTTTGAGATGAAGATATAGAAGACTGTGGCTTGCATCTTGCTCGCACTGACTCTATGACTCGTCTCTCATTTGCTTTGATGAAGCATGCTGCTGTGCTGTGAGCTGTCCTTGGAGAGACTCTGTGTGGCAAAGAACCTAGGGAGGTCTCAGGCCACCAGGCAGTGAAGAAATGAGGCCTTCAGTCCAACAGCCCAGAAGGACCCAAATCCTGCCAACTACCACTTGAGTGAGTTTGGAAGCCACTCCTTCCCTAGTCGAGCCTGGCGATCTGCAGCTCAACTGCCATGTGATTGCAGCCTGCGAGAGGCCCTATAGCAGAGGCCCCAGCTAAGCTGCACCTGGATCCAAGACCCACAGAAACTGCAAGAGAATAAATGTTGGTGTTTTAAGACACTACGTTTGGGGTAGTTTTTTATGCAGCCATAGGTAACTAATACAAAGTTTGACTTGGGAAAGGCCAGTCATATTTGTCACCATCCTAACATATATATTTATATATGCTGAAATCACGGCGAACACACTCATTTTAGAGTCTTCTTTGATCATTTATCATTACAGGGGAGAGATCATTCGTCTGGGCCCAGGGTCCGTGGGTGTACCTGTCAGGGTGCAGTCAGAAAACAGAAACCACACCAGTTCCTTGAACAGAATTTAATATGAAGAATTGTACCACTTAATAACAAGTGTAGTCTGAAAGGTGAAAAGCATGAATAATCAAAATCACTCAGAAAATTCTGTAAATCATCAGGACCTGGGGCCTTGAAACTCAAAAGTCAAGAATTATTGTTTAGGGTTTTTATTTTTTCTTTTTCAGCTTCTCTTCCATTTCTTTGTGGCAGTGGAGACTCAGAGTCTTTTTTGAATATGGAGAGAGAGATTTCTCCTCTCTCTCTTTGATAAGCATGATTAGTTGAATAAGCTAGTTAAGTGTGAGTGTGATGGGGATACACTGTAGAGCTTAGTGTTTTCCTTGTTCCCCATCACAGTAGGCAGCTGTGGTTGTCAATGGCTTGATTTTCCATTGTGTCCATGTCCCAGTTTACTAAACCACTTCCCCATTGTGGTTCCCAGCGTTTGACCTTTAGAGAAAAGACTTCAGAGCATGCATTTATGCAGATAACACTTGGTTTCTATTTGAACTGTTTCCTTGGAATAAATTCTCAGGAATGAGATTATTGGATCAAAGGAGGAAGAAGAGCTTTATGGCTTTTGCTAGGAATTGCTTTATTGCTTTCCAAAGGAGCTCCGTCTACTGTTGGGGATTGAATCTTGCCCCCCCCCACCCCCCAGGCATGCTCAGGTCCCAAGCCCTAGTCCTGTGGGAGTGAACCTCTTTGTAAATAGGACCTTTGAAGGTGTTAGTTAAAGTGTGCCCAAAGTGAACGAGGGTGGCCTCAACCAAATAAGGCTGAAATCCTAATAAGCAAAGGAAATTGGACAAAGGAAGGAAGCCACAGGGAACAGCTGGAAGCTGGAAGTCAATGGAACCTGGAAGAGAAAGGAGAGGATGTCGCCATGTGTATTGCCTTGTGACAGAAAAGGCAAGGACCGAAGGATTGCCGGCAGCCCCAGATCACCAGTTTTCGGGGGGGAAAGCATCACCTTGCTAACACCTCGACTTTGGACTTCTAGCCTCAAAACCATGAGCCAATAAATTCCCCTTGTTGAAGCCAACCCATTGCACAGTATTTTTTTTAGTAGCCGGGATAGTAAGATACAAGCTCACCGTCAACTATTGACAGTACGAAGAGTCAGCTCCTAGTTATTAACTCCTGGGAAATCAGCTTCCAGGCCCTTCAAAAACCATCAGAAGGGGCTTGGAGACTAGGGAAGTGCAGCCCACTGTGGAGAGTGCTAGGCTGAGAAGCGGGAGGGCTGATGGGCTCATGTCAAGGGAGCGGTAAGTGGTTAAGAGTGTGAACCATGGACAGGCTTCCCCACTGAGGGACCCTGGGCGAGTTGTTTAATCTTTCTGAGGTATTGATTTCTTTACCTATGAAACAGGCACTAGAGTAGTACTGAGCCTATTGGAGGTGAGATGGGGATTGAGCGGTTGTTAATGCTAAGCGATTAGACTGGAGACTAGGACATGGTCAACATTTAATAAATAGGAAGAGTGATTATTACGACCATGTCTATTATTTAGTGACCCTGAGCCTCGGTTTCCTTTTCTCAGGCCTGTTTCTCTAGTGGCTGACCATTTCCTCCTCTGGTTTCCACGCCTGGCCCCACCCAGGCTCTCCAGTTTTCCCTGGAGATCTGCAAGTAAGTACTCTTGGCTTTGAGACATTGAGTCCGATGGTCTTTGGATGCCCCCTTGTGGACAGTTGGCTCCCTCCTGCTCTCTCCCAGCTAAAGAGGAAAGCCAGCTTCGCACTAGTAAGGGACAAAGTGTGTGCGTTTGTGTGTCGGGGGTGGGCTAAGGGTAGGAGAAATCTCCGTTTCTGCAGATGAAACAGGAAGTAGCATGTCATGGCGCCTTCCTCACTGGCTGGGTCTACTGTCTATACACACTTACAGATATTCACCGATGGGATCTGCGTGTGCGGTCAGCACGTGTGTAAGTGTGGATGCATGTGTGCGCGTGTGTGTGGGTAAACTTGATACCACCCTTCTAGTCACAGGGGTCTTATGGGGCTCCATTGAGAGCACACGGTTTGAGAAATGAAAGCATGGTGCAGATGTGAGGTCATTGGTACAAGTAATAACGTATATAACTGCTCTGGTTATCCATTCCCTCATTTGGACATTCAGTTCCACAGTAATCTATTGTGTCCTACTAAGCGCCAGGTCTCCTAAGTTCTGGGGAGGCCACAGTGACCAGGACAGAAACTGTTTTTGTGCTCTTGTAGTCAAGGGGATGAGACAGACAAGTGAGCAAACCATTGCAAAACCGAGTGGCAGAGATGCTGTGGGGAGGGAAGGAAGGCTGCCTGGAGGAGGTGACACGTGAGCTGAGCCATGAAATTGGTGGATGCTTTGGCCCCTTCCCAGTTTTGGGGCAGAGGGGTTGGTACAA
>PVKH010027719.1:0-12968 GCA_004027955.1 Chaetophractus vellerosus | reverse complement strand
GCCTGAGCCTGGCCAGCTTAGAGCCCTGAGCCAGCGAGCCGACAACCCCCCTCTTTTCCCCCTTCTTCCCTTTCCCACTGTTCCCCTTCGTCTCCTATCTGGTTCGGGAGGGCCACTTGGAGACCCCTTGGCCTCCAGACAGCTGGGAGGCCCCTCGGGGGTGGCAAGCCGAAACCCCACGGCAAGCAGGGTCACCGCCGAACAACGCTGGCAGCCAGTCCCCGATCCCTGTGAGTAGTGTCGTCGCCAAAAAGCGCCAACGACATGAGTTGAGCTAGCCCTTGATGGGTAGGAGAAGCAGGTATCAGGAGAATAATGTTCCCAGACGAGAAAGGAAAGGCACGGTGGCAAGAAAGAGCAATGCACAGTCAAAAAAGAGCCAGCTCCCTGTAGCTGGAGCAAACGGTTCACAGGCAGTGGGGCTGGGAGGAGGCGAAGAAAGCACGAGAAGGTAAGCGAAGGCCATATTGTGGAGGGGCTTTCCCACCAGGCTCATATATTTATTTCATGCTATAGAAAAAAGATTTGGGGGGATTAGAAGTAACTAGGTGGGGGGAAGGGGGAGGGAAGAAAAGACTGAGGCAAGAGACTGGTTCAGACGTGACTCCTCAGCGCTGTGGTAGCAGCACTGGGAACGGCGCTCTAAGGCAGGGGTCTTCAAATAGAAGCACTCACTCGCCTGACGATACACAAAACTTTCCAGAGGGTACACTGAATGGATAATTTTAAGGGAATCAATTTCTAGATCCTCAACTTCTATAAGTCCTGTTGTATAAAACTGCCTGACAACCTTAATGACACTTGAAAAAGAAAGCCATACCCCTCGTCTATCCCAAATCTTCCCATGGTGAGCCAACAATTGATTCATCAAGGCACCTTAAACCTGGGCCTTCCTCTCTTTCCCCATCACACTGGTCTTTCTTCTCTGTTAAGGGTGAAGCTTGACTCATTTGGGAGAGGTTCTGAATTCAGAACAATCAATGCAGTATAATAGATTAGTGAAAGTGATTATTCAAGTGTTTCTGGAATGTTTCCTAGAATTATCAAAATTTTAAAGCTAAAACCCACCCAAAAATTTCTATTTGAATTCTTTCTGATTCAAACAATGTTTTAGTAAGGTACTTAAAATCTATTTTATCAAATATGTTATGAAATATTTCAGTTACAATCAGTTCTCATTTCAAGTTATAATGTTTAATATTTTCTACCTCCCATGAATAAAGTATGAACTTATTTAAATCTGTAATGAAAAATTTTAGATGTTAAGTATTTATATGAGCATACATAGTTTTTGGAAATTATTTTGGGCATACCAAGTGAACAAGTTTGCACGCCACTGTTTTAAGAAACACAATTACCTTGGGGTGTCAGTAGAAGTTTGGCAGGGGAAAAAAAAGTAGGTGGGTTAGATGTTGGTTTTGGTAATAAGTTTGAGAAATGTTGAGTTAAAGTGGAACAGGTCTCAGATCCTTTAAATGTGCTAATGGATGTTAAGATTTTCCCAAGATGGAGAACAAGATTATTCACTTTCTTCCAGATTTTGACCACAGGAAAGGGGCAGCACCAAGGGGTAATTTGTGGATTTTTATACCTTCCTCCAATAATCTCCATCACTACAACTTCCCCCAGCCACCTCACAAACACAGTTAGTAAATACAGCATCCTACTTGTGGTGGCTTGGAGCTATGTACCCCAGAAAAACTTGTTCTTAATCTTAATCCATTCGTGTGGGTATGAACCCATTGTAAGTAGGACCTCTTGATGAGGTTACTTCAGTTAAAGTGTGACCCAATTGAATCTGATGGGTCTTAATCCTATTACAGAAGGTCTTAAAGGGAAGGTCACAGAGAGAGAAAGCCACAGGGGAAGAAATCAGAAGTCAACTGAACATGGAGGAGAAAGGAGAAGACAGGGCTATGTCACCGCTATTTGATAGAAAAGCCAAGGATCAAGGATCTCCAACAGCCAGCCCCAGAATGCCACAATCTTCAGGGAGAAAGCAGCACCTTGCTGATGCCTTGTTTTTTGGACTTCCCCTAGCCTCAAAACCATAAGCCAATAAATTCCCATTGTTTAAGCCAACCCATTGTATGGTATTTGTTTTAGCAGCCAGGAAACGAATACACTACTATAAACATGAGATTCAGGCAGTGGTGTTCCAGAGCTTCATATGGGCTTACACCAGAAATTTGGACATAATTGACAATCAGAATGTCTTCTGAGGAAAATGTTCCGGAGCAGTGGTGCAAAACAACCCTGACCATTCCTCTGTACCTACAAGAGAATTAGACAGTTGAAGCAACTACGAGAATAATTCTAGGCCCCTAAAATATCTATGTACTTCTTTTATAATATTCAGATGTGCAAACTGGATATTTATCCCATTGAATTATCTGTAAATTTTCTTCAGTTCTTCATATCATTTGTATGAATACACAGAGTGTCTGTTCATTGGCTACTTAGAACATTCTTGATTTAGGGCTTATTCATGGTCTATTCTTCCTACCATACCTAGAGCTATGGACCAGAACTTGAAACAAAGCCCATGATAACTTCTTCCTGTATCACGAAGTCATGCTACAGGTTAAATCCTGCATCCCATGTATATTTCACCTGGTATATCTTTCCAACCTAAAACAGATGCTTACAAATATTGTCTTTGTCCTTGTTGAAAAAAATTACAAAAGTGTACTGGTAACCAGAGGTGGAGCAGGAAGGGAATAGGGAGTTGTGGTTAATGGGTAGAGAATATCTGTTGGAGGTGGTGGGAAAGTTTTGATAATGGATGGTGGTAATGGTAACACAACATTGTGCATGTAATCAATACCACTGAATTGTACACTTGAAAGTAGTTAAAATGGGAAAGTTTATGTTGAATATATATATTACCACAATAAATTAAAAAAAAACAACGATATAATGCCAAAATCACTTCAAAATTAGTGAATTCTCTGAGAAAGGATGTTTTCATTTCCAAAAATAATCAAATTTCTTGTTTGATATCAATTTAACAAGATGAACCTATTGATTGACTGAATCTTTGACTTTTCAATTGAGTATTTTGCCTTTGTGTCTCCTGATGACATGTGCCATTGCGGAAAATGGAAAGGCCACCTGGCAAGAACTGCTCCGTTTTATAAGAAGAATTCTTACAGCAGTGATGCTCAATATTGAACTATTTGAATGCTATATAAATGAAAGCTTCTCCAACAAAAAATGCCCTTCAGACACAAGCTTCATATCTCCCTGTCACATCTGTGTCTTCTCTGTGTGATGACGAGTGATTCTGATGTAGCCTTCCATTGCCCTCGAGTCCCCACAGAGCAATGTAAAGGACTTGGATAATTCTCTTATGCAGAATAAGTACCATGTAATTTTAGAAATGAAATGGGAGTCCCTTTTCAAGAGGCAATGCAACTGCCTATGAACTTTCTTTTATTACAATACATCATTACATGATTTTGTAATTATATATTTTCTAAACCATCTGTTTTGTCTGCTTGACAGAGAGCTTCTCCAGGGCATGGGCTCTGTGTACCTTACGTATCTTCATATCCCCAACAGCCAGAGCAGAAATTGCCCCAAAGTAGACACTCAAATGAATGTTAAATGAATGAGTGGGAAAAATAAATGAAAGAATGTATTAAAACTTTGAATCTCTATCTTCTGGATGCAGCAGTTTAGTGAATGCAAGAACCATCCTGGCAGTATCTTTTGGTCAAACAGGTTATCCTGACCTGTCTGCACAACAGCGTGGCAGGCAACAACTAACATTTCCAGGTCTTGGGAATTCACTCTCCCCCATATTCTCTGAATAGTTTGATAAAAATTTATAGCCCATTCAATATTGGAACTATTCCAAGCTTAGTTGAGTTTTTCTGTACTTTGATACTCAACCTCCCTTTTTTCCAGATACTACTTTATTTCTAATGATGACAATGACCTTCCTTACCTTTACATTTTCCCCATATTTCTTTCCTCTGTCACTTTTTAAATACATCAATATTTTCCAACCTTTACTGCTTGAAACTGTTCTAATTAAACTTTTTCTTAGGGGAAAAACAGACCTTCTTTGTTTCCTTTATTTCCATTATGAAATTTTCCCCCAAGACCTCACAGCCCTAAAAGTCGTCCTTACCCTCTGAACTTCCACTGAATGACAACAGCCCCTTCCTTAGCTGGGCTGCCTGGCACTATCTCTAAAACATTCCTAGGATTGCTCCTTGCTGAGACAGAAACCCATGTGCATACCTTAATCTCGACTTATCTCGACAGTTCCAATTTTTCCATCTATGGTCCACATAACTCCCTATTGTCTGAAGGTCTGTGAAAATCCGGCATCTGTTCTGCATCCAAGAGGTACATATTTCACTTCCTTGGTCATTCTCCTCTTCCCTGACATTTTGGAACTTCTCTAGGCTAGCTTCCATCTTCAAATCTGATGTCAGTCTTCACGTTATTGCATTTGAGCCAGTGATCACATGTGGAGACTTGAGTTTTACATTGTTTTGTTTGATTTCCCCCTGGCTTTGCTACTGACATGATAAAAAGCTGGAGACAAGGTATTGAACTTGACTCTCAGTAAGTATAAAGCAGGGATTTAAAGTACTTGGCATACCTGCTACTCTGGAGTGTAGCTCTAAGGATGAATGAATCTCTACTCATAGTAAAGAATTCATTATTAGGGATCTCTAATCACAATGCTATAATTCTCCTAATGATGGTAATGGAGCCCATAATAATACAAAGAATACATTAGCAGGGATGGAACCTCGGAAAGGCTCCATAATTAAATTATCTGCCAACAGGACTCCTTTCTCCAACCTTTGACTGATTTTTAGCCAATGTCAAACTGGCCAGGGTTTAATTGTTCTCTTACCATTTTCTGTGAGTTAACTTTGTCCCTGATGAGATTCTAAGACCCCTCGAAACCAGGTTCATGTCTTATCTTTCTCCTGGTCCTCTGCAGGACCAGTTTCACCTAAGCCTTCAAGAGGTTCAATCCCCAACCTTGTATGTGGGAAGCCGGCGCTAAACCACTAAGCCACATCAGCTCCCCTGATTTGTTTTTTCGTTTGCTTGTTTTTGTTTTTGTTTTTAGGAGGCACTAGGGATTGAACCCAGGACCTCCCATGTGAAAGCAGGCGCTCAACTGCTTGAGCCCCATCTGTTCCCTCAAGGACACTTTGATCAGCTATCTAATCTCATCCTGATGACTCTTTATCATAGTGAAGAAGGAAGGGATGGTTTATGACTTCTAATGGGACTGCAAAGTTGAAAAATCACTGTTTAGTGCTTTTTTTATATCCTTGGGGAAAAAAATTGCTCCCAGCCCTCCCAAAGCCCTGAAGATAGTCCTTAACTCTCTCTGTGCTCCCCTAGCTGATTTTCTCAACAGATTTCCTTCCAGTTTTACGTAGCTTTACATCCTCAGGGGTCAATGCAGAGCAGGAGCACAACTCACCCACGATTCCTGGCCACATTTCTCTATAGCCTCCTCCCATTTGTAGGTCAGCCCCTGGAAATGTCACATGAAGCAGAGACAATTGAAATCTAAGAACAGCTGTGCTGGGCTGACCCCACCCACCCACTGCTGTGCCCGGCATGGGGTCCTCACTCCTCTTGTCTCTGAGGCCAAAGGAGAAATTCACATTTATGGAACACCTGCTCTGGGCCAAGGACTCCTCACTAGGCTACTTTACAAATATCTTCCTTTTGTGTGTGTATTTCTTCCCAAACCTCTTCCCCCCTTCTCCCTCTCCCTCTCTCTATCTTCTTCCCTCCCTTCCCTTCTCTCTGTACTCGAGCTAGGGAGGCTTGGATTAGTGTTGCATCGGTCAAAGTGTAACAACCTGTCTGGGGGCAGGCGGTGGGGAGCCCTGATTGCCCATTTTCCTGGTGTAAATAGTTCCACTAGGGCCGATTCCAAGTGAAGAATGTGATTGCACTGAATTTGGAGGTGAAAAGAGAGTGCACAGTCCACTCCAGCAAGTAAGGTGGGGCTGCCTCCAGCACGCCACTGGTTCTGGGTAAAGGTCGATAAGCTCGGCAGCTCAAAATTCTCTTTCCCAAGGGTTCTGTGCCACCAACTCATAAAGATAAGCACAAATTTGGCTTCATTTTTTTGGCCTCTCCCCAAAGTGAGGACCAACTATGTATGGGCTCTGCCCCAATTCATTAGAAAAGAAGGTTCGCCTCAGCTGGTAAAAAGCCTTTTTCCTCAGTTTCTTCATTTCAAAGCATTCGGGGTAGTTTTAATGAAAGGCACTTAATAAAAATAAGTGGTACCTTAAAACCATTCATGCACATGACTTCCTGACAAAGACTGGAAGTGCCCTGCCCTAGACCTTATAAATTTCCTTTTCTTCCCGCCTTGTGCACTTGTGGAGGTGAGATCTAATTTGAAAGATTAAAATCTTTGCATGATTACAGTATGTGGTAATTGTTAAGCTCTGTAGTTATATGCTCAGTAGCTACTAAGTGCAAAGAATTACAAGGTGATTTGTGCCTGTAAAAATGAATTCCAAGTTTTGCTTTTACCAAAGGCAAGGAAGTAGAGGTGGCAGAAAAACAGATGTGGTAAGCGAAGCAATTGATCGTGAACTTTAAGAAAAAGGGATTTAAGGGTCTCAGAATTAACAGAGAGGTCAGGTTGCGTGCCTTCCCTTGCATTTCTGAAGTTGTGCTAAACTTTATTTACAAACAAGAACTGCTCAAGTGAAGGAAGTTGTCTTAGGAGCTTCTCTTCGAGAAGGAACCAAATGCCTGTATTCCCATAAAAGAGAAACTGTAAGACTTCAGTTAATTAAGAGTTAATTAAGACTTTAGTTAATTACTAGAGCCCTTCCCCCTCCAAGAATGTAGGACTCCAAATAACCCGAGAAGCCTGCTCCTCAGTGTCTCCTGATAACACGGGAAGCCTGCTACCATCCTTGGAGCTGCTGATAACCCCTCCCGTCCCGGGCTTCTCTGAACTTGCGTCATTGTTTTTCGAGTGAATCGGGTGGGTACCCTCCCACCTAGAGCTTCTCAGAGTTTGCGACTTGCTTATCAACTATGAACACATGTATATGCTCCCCCTTGTCCTTGGTTACTGCTTATAAATCCTGTGGTGACCTTGGGTCAGGGTCCATGGCATTACCCACTGTCGGGAGGCCTGGATCCTAACTCGAGTTAGAAATAAAAGCTCCCTTTTGCTTTTGCATTGTCGGTGTGGTCTCATCCATGCGCCTGGGGATCTAAAATCGGGCATAACAAAACCAACAAAGCATACTTTCATCACTCAGCACAATAAGCCCATGCAATCTTCTTGCACTCATTGCTACAGCAATGACATCAAAACAGCAACAGCAACAACAATAATAAATAATGGATAAATAAACCTCTTTAAAATGAAAGAAAAGGGAAACAATGAAGCTTTAAATGGTTATGCTTCCAGCTCCACCACCATTAGGTTTGGTGGAAACTGTCTTTCTCTGCCTTTAGGAGAGAATCCATTCATTAAACAAATATTTATTCAGCACCCAATATATACCCGGTTCCTGTTGACACTGGAGACATGATGATAAACAAGATAGTCCAGGTTTCTGCTGCTACGGGACTCAGTATGGTAGGAAAGAAAGATTTAAAAGTAAGAACTAACTACAAGTCCTGGGAAGAAGAAGGGCAGGTATCAGGGATTGTGTGGCAGGGCCCAATCCTAGTCTAGGAGTCAAGAGTCTCTGAGGAAGTGAGGTTTAATCTGACACTTAGGTGGGCACCAGTGGCTATGAGAACGGGGGCAAGAGCAGACTTCTCCAGGTAAGCAATCCAAAAGTAGGGGCCAAAGCCATGGTCTTTTCATGCCTTTCTACCTCCAAACTGGCCAGGAAGGTGCCCACCACAGCTTGCTCGGGTGGCTCAGATTTCTTTAGTTTTTCTAGCTGTAACTTCTGATATTACTAATAGCTGCAGGCACAATTCTAAGAGAACAGGAAATATCAGACAATGAAACTGGGCCTTTATGTAAACAGGTCATAGTGAGCCATTAGAAACGAACACTCAGAAGGGCCCAGGAGTGGCTTGTTCTAGCATCCAGTCTGGCTTCCCAAGCAAAGAGAAGGGGCCACGTGGGCAAGCCAAAGTGGAGGTGGACGGGACTGGGCTAAATTGAGCTCATACAGCACAGGTGAATGGCAGCATGCTGGTTACAGAACCATTTCAGCCAACCAAAAAGCATAATTTACAATAAAGCCCTTTCTTTGGAGCTTCACATATCCAAAGTGATAAATATAACTAGATAATTGCCAGTTTTATATCTCATGTTGTATTATAATGGCTCAGCTTAAATCATGTTCAAATTTTCTGGAAAATTCACCCATTTCCCTTAATAGTAGGATTTTTCTGACACCAGAATAGGAGCCATACCATTCACTTTTCTTAGCCTACAATCATATCTGTTATTTGATGGTTTTTAAATTTATAATTTCAGAAGTAGTTTTGCTTTTTAAAAAATATTAGAAATGGAGCAAAAAAAGGAAATAAATGATCCATAGCTCTACCATATCCAAATAATACCATTTGGATATATTTCTTCTCTGCCTTTTTAAAAAAATACATAATTTCAGGGTTTTGCTTGTTCTTCTTTTTAAAATAGCTGATTTAATATTCCACATACTCTCAGTGCTGTTTTATTTTTATTCAACATTATATCATAAACATTTCTCCCTGTTATGATATCACTTTTCTAAAGGTTATGTTTAACGATTACACAATCTTCCATCAAGTATGTCATTGTCCACTTCACTACTCTTCTACTGTTGGACATTTAGGTCTTCCGTGAGCATTCCTTTCATCCTAAAGCTTTTTCAATAATTGAGATTACTTCCATAGTAAGTACTCTTGGAAGTAGCATAGCTTGGTCAAAGGTACAAACCTTTTAAAGATTGCTAAAGGCTATAGTCCAAACTTACAGTTTAAAATAGTGTACAGGTTTATTTACTCTCCCACTGGCAATGTATGAAAATACTTGTTCTATCACACACTTGTTAGCTCAGGACAGTCTTGCTCTCACTCTCTCTGTCAAATCTTTACTAATTTGTCAGGTAAAAAAAGATCTTGTCTTAATTTGCATTTCTGTGAGGTTGGCCATTTCCCCATATGTTTTATTAGTTCATACTTCCTATTTTGTGTATTATCTATTCATGTTCTTTGCCCTTTTTCGATTAGCCCTCTTTGATATTTTTGAAAAAGATATTTGCTCAGTTTTGGCCTTTAAATTTTTGATCATATAGAAGCTTTTATTTTTTTATTTTAATTCTGACCTATGGCCATAATACAGATAATAGAATTTTCATTTGAGATGCTATTTACACAACTCATTTTTCTTTCAAATTAACTCAACTACTCTGAGCCTGACTCTACAATGTCCTTTGTCACAGACCTAATGTCTTTTCTTACTTATATTCTTATAACTTGCCTTCTTACTTAAAAAAACACATTAATCCATACATATGCAACATGCAGCAGAGACAAGAAGGGGAGATAAAATTAATTTACTGTCCTGTTTCAGTCACCAGTTCAATGAAATATTTGACTAAGTTTGTAGGGTCAATTATACCTAATATTCTTATCCACAAAAGCACAGAAAATTCAGAATTGAATGTAAAATGAAAATATTAAGCATTTATAACTTTTCATTAAAAAAGCAATCAGCTAGGGGGCCGGCTAGACAGCTAAGTGGATAAGAGCGCCGGTATACCACATGGAAGACCCTAGGTTCGGTTCCCAGGGACCTCTCCGAGCAGGCAGACAGCCTTGAGAAAGGCAAGCCGCCGTGGGCAGGGCAGAGCCACCGTGGGCAGGGCAAAAAGCCGCCACGGGCAGGGCAGAGCCCCCACGGGCATGACAAAGTCACCCGTGAAACACGGAGCTGCCGCCTGTGAAGCGCGGAAGCCGGGCAGCCCGCAAAACACGGAGCAGTGCTGCCCACAAAACATGGAGCGGAGCCGCCCATGAAAACGGAATGGAGCTACCCACGAACGGAGCGAGCCGCCTCCGTGGAGGGCTGACTCGGCGCGTTGCCGCAAAGACAGGGGGAGACAAGAAGCAGACATAGAAAAACACAGAAGAATGGACACACAGCAAGAGCAAGCAGAAAGGAGGGGGGCAGGGATAAGTAACCAAAAAAAAAAGCAATCAGCTAGATTTAAAAAAAAAAAAAAAACTACTTGGAAGTTTAGGCATTGATTTCACAGAAAACTTTTTTTAGAATCCTCATTTGGAATTGCCTTCAGAGATAATCTCTGAGTCTCCTTAGTTTTTACTCCAAATGAGAATACCCAGGTTGGCCACAGTCCTTAGTCCCTTATTTTGTTTTAAACTTACTTTGGGAGGGTTCCAATGATAAAATTTCTTTCATCTCAAAGACTGCCAAATTGATACAATCACAGATACTCAGTCCATATTCCCAAGATTCTAGGGGCAAATCTAAAACATGAAGTTCAGAGGAGTTTTGGGTACTAAAATGTCCTTGAATAAGCATTAGACATCTGAAGGTGCTGACCTCGATGAAGTCCAGGTTCACCTGCAAGTCAGTTCTGCTGGGGCCTCTGTGAGCATGTGTGACAACCACAACCCAGAGCACCCAAAGTGACAGCCTGCTTCTGGAAGGAATATTTGAAAAATGCATTTGGAGCCCTTACTCAAAGCTCAAATACTCAGAACTGCTTTTCTTGTTGTTGTTGTTTTCCAAAAACACCAGACAGCTTGCATAAAAATCAAGATTAAAATTAGTAAGGCTGCCCTGGATCAGATTTAAGAAGGTTTGTTGCAATTAACTGTCCACACAGTTTTGAGCACAGCTTTTTCTGATGACATGTGAGCTAGTCAAATCGGCAAATGTATAAAACCACCATCTAGAGCATTATCACATTGTGATCCTTTGAGTATAGGATGACACTTATGCCAATAAACACTTGTTCGAAATTCCTAAGATGATCGTTTTCTGCAGTGGAATCAACAACGTGGTTGATTTTTATTAAAAACAAAACAAAAAAAAAAAAAACAACACTCGGGCATCTCAGCAACAACAAAATAATGCCTTTTGTGGGTCAATAATTTTCCACTCATCACAAGAGGAAACCCAGGGCTTCAGAAAAGGTATCAGCAGAAACATTAAAAGATATGTGCCAGCTGTTTTCTGGCAGCCCGTTAAAGAGGGGACAGGAAAAAAAAAAAAAAAAAACCAATAAGAAATGTTTGCCATATGTTAGGAAATGAGAGGTAATGGAAAATATTCATAAACAAATGACTAACACTTGTCTGTATGGTATTCAGGTGTGCAGATAAAACGCATCCATCCCCTCACCATCGCCTCTCCTGAATGCCAATTACTCTAAGGCTCAGGCTGAGTCCTTTCCAGCATCTTGCAATTCCTTTTGCAGATGGAACCATCACTGGCGTCGGTAGTTTTGCCTGCCTAAGCACTTTAAGATTACATTTTAACATCTGAATTTGCATAAAACAGTCTGTGTAAAATAATTCACCTTAGCGGCTTTTTCTTTTCAAATTGGCCTTCCTGTTGTCTTGTATTTTGAAATGGTTTAGAAATCTTCCTTTCTCTCTACTTGCCTTTCCCGGTTCTTGGCCTGACATCCCTCCTCAATCCTGTTGGGCTGGCTGTGTTGGCTGGAGAAGACTTTGATGGGGCAGGGGCCGGTGGGATGAGTACACAAGATCTGCCCTACTAACATGGGTCAAATAAAGCTTATGAGAAAACCACCATTTGCCCTGCTCATATTTTGACAAGTATGATAGATTTATTTCCCCCCCAGGTATCCACTAGCTTCTCCTGAAAGATAACCCTGATCCTGTCACCCTGAACCTGGGCAGCCTTAATAATTTTAATCTTGATTTTATGCAAAAAGCAGGTGAGCAGACGCAGTAAGCAATAAAAATCTTCTAAGCTAGGGGTTCTTAACCAGGGGGGGGTCCATGGAAAGATTTCAATTCAGCTTGAATTGAAAAAAAAATCAACTTCTTATCTTTATTTTCTCAGACCTCTAACTGAAATCTAGCATTTCCTTCACTTATGAATGTATGCAGTAAATAAATCACAGTAGTATTCATTTCACCTGACTGGAAAGGGGTCCGTGGAACAAAAAAGGTTAAGAACCTCTGTGATCTAGGCAGAAGGTGCCAAGAATCACATGGCCCTTCCTAGATGTTAGTGGGTGAGGGAGTCAGTCATCAATAAATCAAACTGTAGATTTGACTATCTAATTGGGATTCAAACACTAGCTGGCTGCAACCCCAGACCTTAGCAAGGGCCGACAGCTAGTATGATTTTGGTCTTGATTGTTTGAGCAGGTGGCCATGTAGACACCTTAATTTGGTCTACTTTGTTGAAATAAGGGACCTAAGGAGGTTGCCATATCTCTGACTTTTAAAAAAAGTCTTAAGAAGAGAAAATAGTTCTGTTTAGAAGATGGCTTAGGCAAGAAGCAGAAGATTGACTAACTCAGTTCTCAAAGGAACGGCTGTTACCCCTGGTGAAGTATGGAAATTTGTGGGAATATTTTTTATTTTCACCCTGATTGGGAGGCATCACTAGCATTTAATAGGTAGGGCCAGGGATGGCAAACACCCTGGGAAGTGTGGGATATGATTTGAATGACAAAGAATTTTTCCCCATATTCCATACAAATTTCAAATGCCCGGACAATCAAGTAAGTGAAAAATCTGATATAATTATCTGAGCCTAATATCTAATGCCATTTAACATATAAACACAAAGTATTTTTAATTAAAAATTTTTTAAATTAGCAAAATTGTAGCTTTACAGAATAATCATGTAAAAATAACAATGTTCCCATATACCCCCTATTGTTGACACTTTGCATGAATGTGGCACCTTTGTTACAATTGATGAAAGAATATTTAAATTGTATTATTAACTACAGGTCATAGTTCCAATTAGGTGTATTTTT
>PVKH010027718.1:0-12967 GCA_004027955.1 Chaetophractus vellerosus | reverse complement strand
CCAAAAGCCCTATCCCTAAGTAGACGCTCCACGAGACCCGCCACCCTGCCACCAGGAGGAGGAGAAAGGCCTAAACCAGCTGAGGCAGCGGGGGTGCAGGAGCAGAGGGAAGCGGAGATGCCCCGGTCTGCGGGGTTTCTGTAGGAATAAAGGGGAATCATTCCCCTTGCTGAGCAGAGTAGTGAGACGGTAGAGGAACAGGGGCCAGGCCTGAGTCACGCCGCCAAAAGATGAGTTGAGATCCACCGTGTAACCATAATGTGCTATTTCTAGTTAATAAAATACGTATACAAGCCTGGGAGCTTCCATGTCATTTTTTATAGTTTTCCTTCGGCAGTATCCTGTGATTTTCCCATAATGTCACTTCTAAGCACTTTAATTTTACAAAGAAAGTGCGATGGCCCTGTGACCCCTGCACAATTTTAGTATCACAGAAGATGTGTAAGGACCGTGAGTTCCAGCTGTTATTCTCTAGTCCTAAATGCATGTATACCTGAGCCATCCTTCAAGTACGTTAGGAACAGCGAAAGCTGAAAAGAAATCTCTTACTGCTTCTAACTTAACGTGGATAATTCAATTTTGTTGACATCATTGGGGTGCGATCTGCGTTTTACAAAGGCCAGTTTAGAAGTGAGACTTTTAACCGTTCTGCTACCTGTCCTACTTTGTGGTAATTCCGGTATTATTTGATTTTCCGGCGTGTTTCCCAGTCCCTTTTCATGATTGTATCCTCTGGTAAAAGTGTGTCGCCCTCAGCAGCCTCACTTGGTCCTATTTGCTGCATGGTGTGGCCCACTTCAGGACCAAGGTTAGCGCCTCCTTTAACTCTTTCAAAGCAGGGCTCTTGTTACTTTAATATCACACCTGCAAAACTCAAATAGAACCCTGCTCTCTCATCTTTTGTCCTTAATCCAAGGTTTGTATGGTTTGAGGAGCAATTGAAAACTATTTTTTCTTCCTTTAAAATACACACCATCCCCAAATCCTCAAGACTGAGGAAAGAACGAACATATAGGGTGAATGCAACTATGGATGGAAGTAGGCTTCTTATTCTAGTAATGGAAGAACTTGTGATACTGATATGAAAACAGTGGTCACTAGAGGTTCTGTGGGGAGGGAGAGGGAAGAATAGGTGGATCATGGAATATTCTTGGGACATTGCAATTGTTCTGCATGACATTTCAATGACGAGTACAAGTGCTACACATTTTGCCCAAACCTATAAAATTGTGTGAGGCAAAGTGTAAACCATAATGAAAACCATGGTTAGTAACAATGCTCCAATATGTGTTCATCAATTGTAACAAATGTCCATCGAATTGAAAGATGTTAATGGGGAGGGAGAGGGGTGGGGTATATGGGAAACCTGTATATATATTTTTTAAAGATTTATTTTTTATTTATTACATATCCCCCCCCCGCTTGCTCTTGCTGTGTGTCCATTCTTCTGTGTTTTTCTATGTCTGCTTCTTGTCTCCCCCCCATCTTTGCAGCGACGCGCCAAGTCGGCCCTCCGCGACGGCGGCTCGCTCTGTTCGAGGGTGGCTCCATTCCGTTAAACCTGTATATATATATTTTTAATTTATTACATATCCCGCCCCCCCTTTCTGCTTGCTCTTGCTGTGTGTCCTTTCTTCTGTGTCTTTCTATGTCTCTGCTACTTGTCTCCCCCCGTCTTTTGCGGCGACGCACTGAGTCGGCCCTCCACGGCTGCGGCTCACTCCGTTCGAGGGTGGCTCCATTCCGTTTTCACGGGCGGCTCTGCTCCATGTTTTGCGGGCAGCAGTCCTCCATGTTTTTTTGCGGGCTGCCGGCTTCCGTGGCGGTTTGCAGGCAGCAGCTCCGCTTTTTCACAGGTGACTTTGCCATGCCCGTGGGGGCTCCGCCCTGCCCGTGGCGGCTTTTTGCCTTGCCCACGGCGGCTCTGCCCCGCCCACGGTGGCTTGCCTTTCTCAAGGCCATCTGCCCACTCAGAGAGGTCCCCGGGAACCGAACCCGGGGCCTCCCATGTGGTACCCCAGCGCGCTCTTTATCCACTGAGCTATCTAGCCAGGCCCAAACCTGTATATTTTTGATGTAACATTTATGTAATCTAAAGCTCCTTTAAGAAAAAAATGCTAAAAAATATATATGACCCCCCAAAATAAAAAAATAAATAAAATACATAGTTTGTATGTGATTTTTTGGAAAGATTGATGAGTCTAATAACAATTTTATATAAAGTATGTTTGTGGCATCTGGTTTCCTTTCTTTGGCTAAAAAGTATTTAGTTCTATGACAAAAGATGAAATTATTTTATTTTTTATTTTACTTTTAAAAAAGATTTATTTATTTACTTTTATCCATTTTAACCGCCCCCCCCCCATTGGCTGTTTTGTGTCTATTTGCTGGGCAATTCTCTGTGTCTGTTTCCTGCCCTCTCTCCTCCAGTCTTCACTGGGATTCGATCCTGGGGACCTCCAATGTGGGAAGTGGCGTCTGCCACCTGCGCCACCTCAGTTCCTGGTTTTTGGCATGTCTCGTCTTGGCTCTCCCCTATGTCTCTCTCCTGTTACGTCATCATCTTGCTGTGTGGCTTGGCAGGGCCTGGTGGCACGCCCATGCATGGGAACTGGTGACTCGCCCACGCATGGGCAGGGCCTGGAGGCACCTGTGCCTTCTACATTTAAAAAAAAAAATTAACAGGTGGTTCCAGGGATAGAACCCAGGTCCCTCCATATGGCAGACAGATGCCCAACCATTTGAGCCACAGCCATCCCCTCAAATTATTTTTAATAGGACAGTAAAGATTTTTAGGATTAGAGCAAGAGGGAGTTAACTAGTCAACAAGGAGAAATTTACAATTTTGACTATCATAATTGATCTGTGAGTAGCTAATAAAATATCATCGATTTGCAATGACTTTAATGTTTTAACTCTCTCTTAATTTCTAAACATGAGGCTTATCTAACTGTTGGGGTTTTGAGAATATTTTTATACATTTGCCTCATTTTCTTTCCCAGCAATATCTCTTACCTGGATTAGACTGAGAGTTTTCTCCTGCAGTGTGAGCTGACTTTTTGCATATATATATTAGCAAAACAATTACAGGTTGGGCTTAGGTATGCAGTAACAGACGTGTCCTTAAAATTCACAATGGAGAGAGGAAGGCGAAATCTGAGCAATGGGACAGCTTGGATACATTCGTCGTTCCTGCATATCCAGATGCTCTAAATGGTTAAGTGCAACCATGTGGTCTCCAACCAGGAATAGAGAGCTGTGAACGAGAGTCCCAAGAACATGTTTAAATTAAAGGAGGTGGCTTAGTAAGCTTATTCTTGCTCAAAACTGTCTCTTTGGACTTTATTTTCCTTGCTTTCTTGGAGACTGATCAATTCTATGGAAAGACTTCAGGGCCTTCAGAGGCTGTCTTTATTTCATATCTTACACACTTGTTCCTGAATGTATTTTCAAAAATGTGTTTGGGATATGTATGGAAAAAAGAATCATGGGGAGTGGGAAAAATTTGGTAACATATTTGCTCAAAATGATTGCTTCATGGATGTGGCCTCCTTTTGTTCCCTGTGAGGTACAGAGAGTAAATGAAATGTGCAGAACTCTACAAAGTACTGCTTGGGAAGACTTCCCACAGTGTCTGCAGGCAGCTCCTGTCAATCAACTTTATCCTTGACTCAATCTAGTAACAGGAGCAGGGAATAAAGGCCAAACTCGTCAGTTTGCCTTCAGAAGAGAGAAAAAGACATTTTTGGATTTATTTATATGTGAAATTAAACATTTTGGTGATGTATTCTACAACAAAACTAACCATTGAATCAGCTATCCCCAGTCCTCTAAACTATTTTGAAACTAAATATACATAGAGCAGAACCATGTTCTAATATGGATGAAATTGATCAAATTCTACCTTGACTTGCTTTTTAATGTGCTGCCTCCCCAGTTTCTTACTCACCTAGAGGCCAAATACACCAGTATTTTGTAGTTTATGTCAATTTGTCTTTGGGTGTCCCAAACTTTCCACTATAATAATAGCAGGTACATACCTTTTAAGGCTGCAAGATTTACCTTAAATTTGTTTACATTTTAATATGAATCAAATGCCTTCACAGGTACTCCAAAGATTGCATTTCTAAAATAGGAGGAGAGGCGATTCAAAGGACTACAGCAACCATTCTAAGCGACTACAAATTACATTCTTCTTCTTCAAAAACTATTTCCATGGATTAACTTCATGGTGCAGCACTGGGTCTAGTACAATATATCTTGCATAATAACATTCCGACAGTAGGCGACTCAAATGAATTTGGAATAAGCGGTATTACATTTCCCTCAATGCCTGGGCTTCCAACAGTGATGCGTTCAGCACAAAGCTGGGAATAAATAAAGCATGCTGTTAGAAGAGTCCCTTTTAGGCTTATGGTTATGCTAATTTATTCAAATATATACATTAGGACAACTTGAATCTCAAGATTTAGGGGGTCTGTGAAAGTTCTATATGTAGAGAATCCCTTTACTTAAGATCCATCTTTTGCCGATGTGATTGTTTTCTTTTCCTGAGAACTTATTTATCACTTTGTAATGATTCTATTCTCCATGGTGTCATTCAGTTGTTCTTTCAGCCAGATGCAGGGTGCACAAATGAGACTGTTTGGCTTAGAATTCATGTTTTGAGTGTACACAGCAGCTTTAGGATATGCTTTGCTAAACGTGCATCTGCTTTTCTTACATATTCTTAGCAAGACCAGTCCCAGTGGGTGGTAGAAAGTTAAGAATTAATTGGGGAATGTCATAGATTTCCAAACCCTACATTATCTAATATCATCCTCAAATTAACCTCATGTGATCAACATTATTACTTTTTGTGTTATATCTGTTATTATAGACGTTGCCCTGCCCAGAAAGAATGATCTGGAATTTGTAATCAGCCTCTGAGCTCTGTGGATGCAAGAGTTGTGATGTTATCTGCTTGAATCTCCAAGGTCAACCACAGGACATGGGTAACTTCACTTTTCAGTCAATCTTGACTATGTGACACTGAGCTGCCTTGACACGCTGATTAAAGAGGGAAGTTGGGGCTAGCTGAGAAAATGGAAAGAAAAGAAGAGAGAAGGTTCAACAAGGAAATACAATTCACGCACACACTTGGGCTGTGGTGGAAAGAAATTGGTTAGAAGTTGGGTCTACAGGGTAGAGCTGTTGGGAAAAGAAAGTTCTCAGAGTGTGCTCATTTCTGGTAGCCTTTCATAAACTGCCACACACAGTGCAGAGAATTACAATCGATATCTAAGTTCCTCTCTGAAGTGCCTAATGGTAGGGATGCTTTTAGAAAAGCAGAAAACAGTGCATTTGTAATTCAAGGCAAATGCTGGTTTGTCAGTTACACTCACTCCTGAATTCCATTCGCAAAACTCATGAGATAGAATTCGTGAAATTTGGGTTTTGGTTGTTTCTGTTTTGTTTTTCCTTTGGAATGTAGGAAGTTAAGTCAAGAATGTTGATACTACATGATTGGCAACTATTTTATTACCTGACGACTAGTTTTTATGAACATGATCACTGTTTCCAAAAGCAATCTGGGATTGTGGTGAGGACTCTGGGATGGGACTGGGAGGAAGGCGCCTGGCCAGGGCTAGGTAATCAGGCCTTTGTATCCTTGAAGAATTCAGTAACCAGTGTGCAAAGCAAACCTGCGTCCTTAGCTCTGCTGAGCAAAATGCCAAAACAAGCATTTTAATCCACTATCTAAAATTCCTTGAGAATTCCTGGAAGCCAGGTGACAACCACAGAATGCCAGGAAAGATGCCACATTGCCATGCTCTACACTGGCAGCGTCTCTCCAATGGAGCTTTCAGTCTTCATACTTACCTTTGTGCTTCGTCGATGTTCCCTTCTAAACACACAAGGTTCCTCCTACCCAGAAATGCAATAAAGAAACAGGGATCCCCTCTGCAGCCTCTCTTTCCCCTATACCCCTCCTCAGCAGCCAACTTGTTTCCCAAAGGTGCACTTTCCCCTCAGCTCTGCCCTCGCTGGTTTCCCACTGCAGCCTTTGCAATGATCACGGACCTCGTCTCCTTGCTTCCCCTCTGCTTCCCCAAAACTATTGTCCACTGAATTTCAGCATGATCTTTCCTTTTACATACTCTATTTTAAGTCTTCTTTTAAAATCATAAGCCTGCTATATGCCTGTGAATGAAAACAAAATCAAACAGTTCAGAGGGAATAAAAGTAAAAAGAAATAGTACAAATCTTCTTCCTGACCCCACACAAGTCTCATTCTCCAGAAACAATAATTTTAAACAATAAACTTCACACCTATTTTCTATTTACCAACTTTAAACAGTAGATGTTGACTGCCTGGATATGAAATATGAAGCCATTTTTACCCTAATTCGCCTCTCCTCCTCTTTTCCCCCTGCTGATTTGTTTAATGCATTATGTTTAGTTTTACATTCTTAAGATGTAAAATATTTACACTCCGTTCTATAATTATACTTATGTGTTCTCTGCTTTGTCTATATGTCAATTATAAAACCTGAAAAATATGATATTATGATTATGCAAATATTTTCTGCAGAACCAAATACTTTTGCAAGATGAATAATGTAATTAGACTCATAGAGGAAAAATCCAACATGTAAATAGAGTAGCAACAAATATTTATTGAGCATAACAATCTTCCATGATAGATACAGATGTGAGTAGCCAAGACAGTGAGATTAAGTAACTTCTTCAACCCCGGTCATAAGTGATGGAGGAAAACTTAGACTCCCAGGTGTAGACGCCAAGAGCAGAAGCTGTTAACCACGTATTCTACTGCCTTCTGTAACTGGTGCTACTAAAGTTTAGTCACTGGTAGGCAGATCTTTCAAATGTCAAGAGTTAAAAAGGCTTGACTGTGCTTGTGTCTCCTTACTCTTCTCTTCCTTGGCATCTGGAGGTGAGCAGCCCCTGGAATCAGCAGGGGGGAAATCCACACACTTTTCCAGAAGGAGAAGGAGGGAAGAGCATGGTCCTCTGTGCTCCCTCCATGGAGAAGACAAAAACAAAACCCCTCCAAAAAGGCCTCCTAATTGGCTCTCATCATTGCCTTTTGCGTTGTCTATCTCTGGCAGCTGAATGCATTCCTAACTATATCATGTTCAAATGAAGGCTGCTTATTTTTCCCTTTCAGATCGTCCTCTGCCATTTTCAACGTGATACTCAACCTTCTTTCCACCTAAGGAAATTGTTGGGAAAGCATTTCTATGTTGATGTCCTTCCATCGGTTTAGCTGTTCACCTCTCTCCTGAGATACTTTTAGAAGGATCTTGAATCTTCTAGTTCCATATGTTGTCTGAAATTTCTCATGTATTTTCTCCCTCTCTTGCTTGACACTCTCGCTCTCCGACATCTGGAAAGTTTCCTTAGCATTGTACCACTGGTTCTTCAGTCCTCTGTGCTCTGCTGTTCCTTCTGGCCCTGGCATTTTGTTTGCATTTAGGAGTCATCATAGTTGTTCTTGGATTGCTTGTGTAGGCAGCATTCTTACCTGCTGGGGTGGATGCAGTGCACTTAGCACATGGCTCAGAGGGTGCTCATCAGAGTCTCTGGGGGCCTCTTCATTTCACAGCAGTAGGTTATTCGCTTGTACTACTTTTTCATTCTGTTGGTTTTCCCCAGACATAGGGGTCCCTAAGGCCTGTTCTTGTTAATGGAGGAAGCCTACATTTATTGCTGGAGGTATCTGGTGGGAACGTTCTGCAGTTGTGCAGCCTACTTCCCGCTCGGTGAGATGGTGGCCCTTGGCATCAGGCAGGCTCTCCTCTGCAGGGCAGAAGTGGGGGGATACAGAAGTGGATCTCCATACTGGTCTTGGAGTCCTCAGTTTGTTGTGTGGTTGGTGACCACAAGGCTGCCATGCTTTTTCTTTTTCTTTATTTCTCTTTTCTTCTTCCTCTGATTCTGCTGTGGAGGTTGGGAGTTAATTATTTGCTGTGCCCTTGTGCCTCCCTCAGTCACCCCAGGGATACATGCCCAGCAGATGGCTCGTTGAGGCTCAGCTTGGGAGGAAAGCACCTGCCTTCCTTCTACCCAGGTGCAAAGAATGCAGATGGGACTCAAATGGTACACTGCTCAGAATGCCAGCCTATAGCTGGGCCATAACTAATGCCCCAGAGGGTTCCCTTGAGTTCAGGTCTTACTGCCTTCATTAGCCTGTGATGCCTGAACCGTGGTTTATTCAGTTCTACTTTTACAACAATCTGATGATTTCCTCCAGTGTGGCAGTTTGAGATTATTTATGAATTCCAGAAAGAGAGATTATGTTTGTAAACTAATCTATTCCTCTGGGGTGATACCCTTTGATTGTATTAAATTCAGCTGAGATGTCTTTCATTAAATTATGTTAAGATTAGGGCTTTGATTTGACCATGTCAGTAGGGTATGAAGGGTTGAGTCCTTGCTCCCTTGTTGGGCTATATAAACAGATGCTCAATCAAGAACACAGAAATAGATACACAGAGAGGATACACAGAAGAAGGGAGACAGCTCCATAGTCATGGCAGAGGCCCCAGGAAGAGAGATGAGCCATTTACCTGATAGTTTGCAGCTGACCTTGTGAAGAAACCGGAGCAGCTGAGCCCAGAAAGAAATCAGCCCTGGGAAGAGAGAAGAGTCCTACACCAGCCTACAGCAGAGATCTGAAGAAGCTGGACCCATGGAGCCTTAAGAGGGAAGAGGAAGTCTGAACCCTTGAAGATGTCACCTGCCATCTTGTGTCAACACATGGCAGCAGACTTTGGGTGAGAAAGTACCTCTTATGGTACCTTGACTTGGACTCTTTAGGGCCTTGTAACTGTAAGCTTCTATCCTAAATACACTTTATAAAAACCAACAGATTTCTGGTACTTTGCATTAGCACCCCTTTTGGCAGACTAATACACCTAGATATTCCTGAATAATTTTGGCCACTTCCCTTTCTGTTTCCCCCCAGAACTAATATGATTGTACTATTTTACAGTCTCTGGAGTGGAAACTTGACTGGTATTTTTAAAGGATCTATCCCTGCTTACAACCTTCCAGAGCCTTCCATTACACTTATGATTTTAAAAAATATCCTTCTTGTGGACTGTACGAGGAGTAGCTGCTGTGGTCTGGCCTCTTCTCCCTCTCTGGCATTGGAGTCTCCTGGACTCTCTGATGGGGCTCGGGGTTTCTTCAAGGAGGGCCTTGGACTCACAGTTCCTTGCCACCTCCAAAGCACCACAGGAAATACTCCCACTTTCTGCAGTGCTTGTCTTTCCTCTGCCCTGACCTCTTCAGCTGGTTATCTCCTTCAATCCATCTCCCAACAAGTTTTCCCTTTTAAAATCTCATTTTAATTTTATTACATACCATTCCCCACAACTTACAATTATATAGTTTTTATGATTATTTTAACATCTGTGCTCACTACTAGACCATAAGTGCTATGACTGCAAGATTTGCAACTATTTGTTGCAACTCTTTTTCCCCACTGCACACACACACACAGTTGGCATTCAACAAATATTTGGTGAATTAGTAAATAAATATATCTTTTGTTTACTTATTGCTTTATTCAGCCATTCATTCATTTCTCTGTGGATTTAATAGTCAAGATATATGTTCAAAGCACTTGCTAATTTCAAGGATGTCCTTCCCTAACATACACCTGCAATTATGTGAGTACAAATTGAGGCCTGCATACTACACCATGCATTAAGCTATCAACTTTTGGATAAAATAAGTCCTAACCTACCCTGGCACTTATACAGAGACTGGGAAAGCCAAGTGTGAAATTAGTATTCCCTGAGGGAATTTAGCATGGCACTCCTTCTCTTTCTATCCCCCAAGAACTTTGCCTACCTTGTCTATTCAGACACTCTACCTCCGAACAAACTTTGTCCTACCCCTTAGGTATGGGCTCCTGGTCCCTACACCTCTCTTCCCTCAGCTCCTCGCCACCCCATGCCCCAGTTTAGGGGTGCATACAAAGATGGTGCACTCAGCTGCCAGGGCTTTGAACCTGAAGAAGAGGCTTATGGAAAGTTGTGCAGGAATGCGAAGTACATTGATCAGGGTTTGATTTGGTTGTAAGTTTCACAAGACCCAAATAGCAGTCACTTTTCTGTAAGTTAAACTCAAAGCCTGCTGTTTCTGAACAGTGGTATGGGATTGATGTTTGTGCCTTACTCTTGGCATTTTCTTTTCAGCTGCTGCAATCTGGTCATCACAACCACACTCAAGGAAGAAAGGGGAAAGGGTGGAGGAAAAGAGTGGAAATGTTTCTCCCTGTAAGCTGTTGTTATTTTATTCCAGAAGGGACGCATATGCTTCTCCAGCCCTATGGAATTCCCCTTAGTTCTATGAGCTAGAACAGGGTGCCTGGCTCTGGCCTCGCCCCAGGCCTAGGACAATTGGATTGCAATGATGGGGCTTGTTCCCTGAGTACACAGCGGCTTACTTTCCCTGGGATCAGGAGATATCTGCCCTCCACTTGAGCAAAACAGGTTTCTTTAATCGAGAGGAAACGGGAAATATGGCTCTAGGGAAGACAAAGGACTGAATTTGCCTCAAAAAGAAATCAGCGTTTGAGGAAAATTCTAATAATTTGGTGTGATTAAAATGAAAGGTGTGGACGCACCCAAGATGAGACTGCACAGGTAAGGGGAGGGTCCACATGCCAGTGTAGAGTCTGGAAATGTTTCATTACTCAAGAGGCTCACATCCATTTAAAAATATTTTCAGATGGTAACCATACTTTCAATACTCAATTTAAAATATATATAATAAAGAAGAACTGTTATGACATCATAAAGTTTTGTCTATTTTACTAATCACCAAAAAACCTACTGTATGCAAACATATTTGGGGAGAAACTCATGCATTTCGTTTACATGCTGTGTAAGCTTCTTCTGTGCACACTGAGGTATTTTTACCTGGATATATGGCTGGAAGAAGGGTGGCTTGCAGTCTGGAGCCAAGTAAGAAAACTGTGAACTGAATCCAAGTTCAAGAGCCAGAACTAAAGCCGGGGAGAGGCTTGTTAAGAAGGTAGACTTAAGAGGGAGTAAGGGCTGATTTCTCCCAGAAGATCTTGCTTAGGTAGAGCAGTAGTGGTTCCTGATGTCTGGAACAGAGTTAAGTTACTCAAGACTAAGTAATTGAAAGATCAGGAAGAGCAGAATTGGAAAGTGAGAGAGTAGGGGAGAGTAATGACTCTGTTTTAAACAGGTTGAGTTTTGGAGGTTCTTGCAAAATATCTAAGTGGAATTGCATTTGAACATACGGATCAGGAATTTTGGAGAAGAGCTGGGCTGGGTAGACTTTGAGTACAAGAGCACTCAGAAACCTTGGGGAGCTCAAATGATATAGGAAGTAATGGAGAAGAACCAAGAATGAAGGTAAACCTGAAACACTGTCTATCATGCAATTCAGACACCAGAGAGGAAGTGGGTTCCTCAACTCTGCCAACCCGAGCAGAGCCGTCAAATAAGAGATGATTGCAGTGTTTCCATTGGATTTTAAAAGTTGGAGGTTGTTGATGACAATGGCAAAAATGCATCTAGAGGAGTACTTTGGCAAGGAGCCAGACTAGGAAATGCTTACCCCTGCCTCCATCAGCAATAAGAGACCTTTAGGTATTATATAGGAATGCCACTGGTGGGCGTAGGCAGGGGAAAGTGTATATGGCTCAGGTAAGGGCACAAGAAAACTAACTGTAGCCACCAAAACCCAAATGCATCAAGACTATGAAATGGACAGAAGATCGGGCAGGGAGGGGAAGGTGGTTTTCCTTGGTAAAGAAGTGTAGACGGGATATCAGTGTTATCAATGTTACCAAAGTATACAGGGCAGACCTTTTTGGCACTTAATGAGCTGAGTTTTTAGGAGAGCAAATGACTTTCTGGTTCATGTTTTGGCTTTGAAAAACTAGCGGAGTCCAGGACACCAGCAGGAGCTTCTTTGATGCTCACATCATTTAAAAGAAGAGACTATTGTTTGCTGTTTATTTTAGTAGAATTGAGGAAACAGTAAAGTGCCTTTAAATCATATGCAACTATTCCCTTTTTAATTAAACATGTAGCATCTTCCATAGTCAATGCATAAATTATCAAACGCAAATACAGGTTGCTTCAAACCTTTTTTTTCCCCTTTTACTCTCTCAGGAAAGCTCAACAGAACATAAACCCAGACAAGATTTTATGTGACAACGGTTTTCCCTTTTTTCCAAATTCATTTCTACAATCTTTATAAACTTTGTAGGTACTGAGATTTCACTACATTCTTTAAAAATATCATTGTGTCTGTTTTTAATTAAAATTGGTTCATCAGGTGCACAGCATGGGTGTAGAAGTAATAGGGTCATTTTTCATCTTGGACTTTCTTAAACATGTGGTTGTTTTTGCCCTTAATTGTCCACCAGGGCTTACTGCATTCAGTTTATTATTTGTTTGTATTTCACTTTTTCATCCAAAATTGCTACCAGGCAGATAGGAGAATTTTCTTCCTGTGTAATTTAAGTCATGATATTTTGATGCAAAACCCTTCAAAGGAATGATAATGTTTCTTGTATTCCATAAGAAAAGTTATAATATTCTTGAAGCATCCTGATTCAATGTTTTGGATTTTTAAAAAAATTTATTCTACCTAACTGAGGGAAATATTCCTTTATGGCATGGAAAAAAATAGTCAGTGAAAAATGGCTTCAACTAACCAAGGTCTTTCAAACACATCATCTTTTAGGGTTCAGAGACCAATTAAAATATGCAATAAGACTGTCAGACATTGTGGGGACACCAGAAAAGATTGCTATAGAAACCCCCTCCCTTTCCATTGATATGTATTGCTGGTCCTCTCCACGGGTATCAAGCACGTACTGTCAACTATCAGATTGTACCTTATATTTTTCTTTTGTTTCTTTCCTGTCTCCTGAACCCATGCTCCCATGATGTGCCACTGTAGTAAC
>PVKH010027717.1:0-12968 GCA_004027955.1 Chaetophractus vellerosus | reverse complement strand
TTGATTTTATATAATGTTACCTTGCTAAAGTTATATATTGGTTTTAGGAGCTTATTTTTAGATTCTATGAGATTTTCTATGGAGATCATCTTTTCTTCTGTGATGAGAGATAGCTTTAAATTTCCTTTCCAGTCAGTATGCCTTTTATTTCTTTCCCTCACCTTATTGTTTGGATTAGGGTTTCCAGTAAAAAGTTGAACTGAGGTGATGTTAAGTTATCCTTGCCTCATCCCAATATTAGGTGATGGTGAATAAGATTAGTGAGAGTTGGCATCCCTGCCTAATTCCTGATCTAGGAGGAAAGTGTTTAGTATTTTACTACTAAGTATTATGATAATCGTGTGGTTTTATCGATTCCCCTCACCACTTTAAAGAAGTGTTCTTTTTCTCTAGAAGAAAGTTGGATATACAATGTTAAAGGTGTTTATTGACATTCTTCCTTTGCTTTCTCTTTCTCGTTACGTAGATTAGGCACCATTCTGTCTTAATCATTGTTTGAATGCCATTCTGAGAACATGCCATGCCAGGTAAGTATTTTAAAATTATTATTAATGAGAGAAAAATGGAGTTTTCAACTGAAATCATGAATCATCTTTTGTCAAACTTGGTTTTGTGAAAGTAATCTTCATTTTTATGTGGTCAATTGTATTTTAACAAATAAAAAAATCACTTGTATGTACTAATACCAAAAATAATTCTAAGTCACTAACCACCTAGATCATCTTGCATAACTCATTAGGATCTTACCTTAAACTAAAAAGTAAATCCAATAAAGAATATTACATATAACACTGTACTGTTTATAATAAAAGTTATTACTTAAATGGTTTAATGCCTGGTTATTATATATATATGCATACACACATTTAAGAATCAATACTTTTCAAAAGTAAAGGCACATAAGTACAGTCATCACTATTAAGGGCCCATCAATGGTCCACCCTCCTTCACTAGTCACTGCCCCTGTACTCAGGAGATTCTTGCTGTCCCATTAGAGAATGTGGCAGAACTCCCCAGGATGGGAATTCTTTTGGTTATTGTATGAATCTTCATCCACCATGACAATGCCCCATGAACGAACACATTCATATGCCTTCTAGATATGCTCCAGGTGAACCTCCTCCCATGCATTCTCCATCACTAATACTCCACAACAATGATCCTCCACTGCCACAGTTGTAACCCTTCTGTGATCCAAAACTTCTTCAAAAATGAAACCAACAAAATAACCAAATACAATGAACATGAAAATGAAATAATAATGATAATTTTAAAAATAACAAATAAAATACAAAATTTTTTAAAAATTGAAATAAAAATAATAAATTTTTATTGACATTATGTCTCATCACTGTAAGATCTGTTGTCTTGTATGTACAGTGATGTTTTATTCTGGTTATTCCCCTAGTGTCTTATTTTTTTTTTCATTTTGTCTTCAAAGAAACTTTAGGCTACAGAAAAGTGACATACAGAATACAGGTGATTCTCATATACCCAACATCCTCCCCCTTTTCTGCTTTCCCCTATTAATAACATTTTACATGTGGATGGTACATTTGTTACAATTGATGTACAAATATTGAAACATTGCTACTAACCATGGTCAATGATTTACATTATGGTTTACATTTTGGATCATACACTTTTATATAGATTTTGATGAAATTTAACATAGTCTGTAACCATCATTGCAAGATTATGTAGAACAATTCCACCACTCCCAAAATATCCCATGTTCCATCTATTCTATTCCTCCTCCCGTCTTCCCTTGAGACCCATGGTAACCACCAAGATTAACTCATTGAAGGACAAGATTCATAGTTACTTGCAACAACATTGAGGGCTTGACATGCTGGCCTGTCCTATGCTATTAGGCACTGCTTGTGCTCTTGAGAGACTCTCACTGCTCTATTTGAGATCATAGCAGGACTCCTCAGGATGGGAGCCCTAAACCTTCCTGCTCATTATGTGATTCTCCACCCACTGATACAACACACTATGACAAGATAAACACTACACACTCCTTAGAAGCTTGCCCCTGGTGTGCCGGGTCCTGCATGTGTTATAGAGTGCCTAAGATTTACCTTCTGAGAGCCTCCTTGTTGCTCAAATGTGGCCTCTTTCTAAGCCAAACCCAGCATATAAATGCCTTACATTCCCCCCAGTATGGGGCATGACTCCTGGGGATGAGCCTCTCTGACACCAAGAGATTATTACCAAGCACCAACTAGCAATGCAACAAGAAAAAGACCTTGACCCAAAAGGGGGAAAGGGTAATGACAAATGAATTTATATGGCTAAGAGACTTCAAAGTGAGTTGGGAGGTCATTCCTGTAGGTCTCAGCAGGATCTCATTAATTGCCAAAGTAAATATTGCCTCAAATAGCAGGGCTCCTGAGGGCTCTGGAAATACCCAGACACTATAAACAGGGCAGACAGCTCAAAAGTTTGGTGTCCTGACAGTGGGCCCTACTTTGGAATTTAAGCTCCCACTGTGACAGGGTTGGATTCAGTTGTGGTTTCCCTACACATCACTCTTCTGTTCCTTCTATTTGAACTTATGCTTAGTACTATAGTGGATAGGTGTATGTCCAAGGGACTTAAATCTGGGCTTTCCATATGCTAGTTGGGCCCTGAATCTCAGCAATATTGCTACCCCTACACTCCAGTTAATTGGACTTACCCAGGACAACTAACAAGGAGATGATGATGGACAATGACCATCCTAAGGAACAGAGAGAGTCTGTAACTACTAGCAAGATAGTATCACCCATTTGCCCCATGTGATCTAAGCCCCCTCTCAATTAGAGGCAGGGTGGTCATCACCATCTCAGAATCCTCAGGACTGCGGAATAAATGATGGATTAGAGTAGACTTACTGTCATTCTACTATAGACTGATTGTGATTCTTGAAATGCAAGAACTGTTATCATTATTCTGGAGATAGTGGCCGCTGGAGGTTCTGTGGACAGCAAGAGGGGAATATAGGTGTAATATGGGGGCATTTTGGGGACTTGGGAATTGTCCTGAATGACATTGTAATGACAGATACAGGCCAGTATATATCTTGTCATAACTAACAAAATTGTGTGGAAGAATGAAAAATTAAATGTAAACTATAATCTGTGCTTAGTAGCAATGCTCCAAAATGTGTTCATCAATTGTAACAAATGCACCATACTAATGAATGATGTTGTTAATGTGGGAAAATGTGCGAAGGATAGGGAGCAGGGCATATGGGAATCCCCCATATTTTTTTAGGTAGGATTTATGTAATCTAAGTAGCCTTTTTAAAAAATAAATATATTATTAAAAAAAATAAAAGAGTCAGTACTTCATTTTCCTTCATTTAGAATATTTTAAACTGAAGATGTGGCTTAAGCAGTTGCATACCTCTTTCCCACATGGCAGTTCAGGATTCAATTCCCTGTGCCTCCTAAAAAAAACAAAAAAACAAACAATAAGCAAAACAAATGAAAAATCTAACTTAGGGGAGCTATTGTGGCTCAGTGGTTGAGCACTGCTTTCCCACATACGAGGTCCTGGGTTCAGTCCCCAGAACCTGGTACCTCAAAAAAAAAACTGCAAACTTAGAAAATAAGCAGCTGCTATGCATCTAACTGGCAAGAAATAAAAAGTCACAAAGAGCAACTTTGAATTCTAGTTAATACCCATTTGCTGCCACCTAAGAAAGATTGGCGCTTCATTTCTTGTAGTCATGAAACTTTCACTCAATAATGTTGCTAATAATTGACAGATACAAAACTTTTGCTCATATGTAGAAATAATTTCAAATTTACAATTTCACAATGTTAAAATATGATACTGAAGAATGTGACTATTATATATAAGGTTTGCCAATAAACCATCCCTCTCTGAGAGGGATTATCAAACCAAACATGGAAATGGGCATAAATATTATACAGATGGGAGAAAAGTTTAGCTTTTGATGGCTATTAGGGATAGTTTGACTAGATCCATCTTTAGATAGAAAAGAATAATAACAAAATGGACATGGCTGTGGTAAGAAAAAAAATAAGCTCAGAGTGTTTTTCAAAATTATACTTTAAAATATTCAGAATTAATTTATAACTCAGTTTCTTTAAAGATGCAAATTCTGCACAATGAAAACCCAGGATGCAAATGAAGCATCAAACTGGTTTCTAATTTAGCTTGATGGAGAAAAACCTTTAATATTTTGATGTAGAAAATCAGTAAAACTAAGGATGGTAGACATCATGAAATCAAAATTCAAACATGAATTTTATGTGTAAGAGTGTATTAGTCAGCCAAAGGGGTGCTGATGCAAAATACCAGACATCTGTTGGCTTTTATAAAGGGTATTTATTTGGGATAGAAGCTTACAGTTACCAGGCCATAAAACTTAAGTTACATCCCTCAACAAAGTCTGTTGCCACGTGTTGGAGCAAGATGACTGCTGATGTCTTCCAAGAGCTCAGGCTTCCTGGGTTCCTCTCTTCCCAGGGCTTGATTCTCTCTGGGCTCAGCTGCTCTGTTCCTCTGTGTGCTTACTTCTTGGGCTCCAGCTCAAAAACTCCAACCTCCCTTCTCTGCAGTGCAGTTTCTCTGTGAGTCCCCACCCACCAAATGAGTGGGGACTCAACGCCCTATTGACATGGCCCAATCAAAGCCTTAATCATTATTTAATCAATTAAAAGTAAAACCTCAGAATCCAATATTTATTTTTGGAATTCATAAATAATATCAAACTATTACACTAAACTTTTCACATACTATTTTTTTGTTCCCTATTTAATACACCAGAAAATGAGTAGAGTAAGCAGACAAGAAAAAAAGAAATAAATTACAAGGTGTTTCATTTTGTTTTTTGGAGAGGGATCTACTTATTTCATTTTATGAAATGGGTAATTGAGGAAGGGAGAATGTTATCTACAATTATCCATGGAAGAATAATCAAGCATTACTCATGTATAGTTGTGTAAATAATTAGTTTTATCACTGCAAGCAGTTTGAATTCCAACCTCATCCATGTCTGGGAATTAGGTGGAGAAGGGCAGAGGCAGATTGAAGTTAAACCATTCAAAGGTAAAAGAAAATAATAATTTGTCTTAGTTTGCTAAAACCTGCCAATGCAATGTGCCAGAAATGGATTCACTCTTGCAATGGGAAACTTATTAGGGGTAAAAGCTTACAGTCCCAAGTCACAAAAATATACAACTCCAGGCACCATCAGAGATGCTTTTTCAGCAAAGTCTGCTACTGGCTGCAGAGTTAAGATGAAACTGGGTGAGGAAATCCTTCACTGAAAGCATGATATTAGGGTCTATTTAATAAAAACTCTTTTTTAAATATAATATCTCTTAACTTTAAAAAAATTAAAATATAAATTTGTATAAATTTTTTAGCTTGGATTAAGCAAAACTTACTTGGCCATTTGGTAAGCACACAGGCACACATACATTAATTCTTTAGAAAATGATAAACATTAATTTGAAGTCAATTCCTTAATTTGAACAACAGTTAAAATAAATTCAAATTGAAACTTATTTTTCTGTGCCAAAATTATTTAAAAAGTTAATCTTCTGAATTTTTATTTGCATTAACTACTCAGAAAATTAATTAAATACTAAAATTTCATTTTAAACTTTCTTAAAATGTGAGTCATAAAATCCAAGAAAATAGATGAACTGATATGAAATTTAACCCACAGAAATGTGGGGAAGTCATTCTAAGCATAAGCAGGTATCACAGAGTAAAATATAAATCAAGTTATACATAAAATTTAACAAAATAAACACAATTAAACAGCAAATAATAAAACATGATTTGTACATCCTCAAAATATCTATACCAAGGTATTTGTTAACTACAGAACGAAGACAACAACTTTATTGAATTCTGGCAGACACCATCTTAGCCAACTGATGGAAATAAACACCAGCAATATTAAGACATATCAATATCATGAAACCCTTACTATTATGCACTAAGAAGGGCACAGTATCATTTCTCTGCTATTGTAAAAATAAGCATACATACTCTTTGTCCGATAATGTGAAGGCACCAGACATATCTAAACTGAGGGACATTCAATAAAATAACAAGTCTGTGCACTTCAAAATCATCAAAATTATGAAAAACAAGGGTATACTCAGGTAATGTTACAGATTGCAGAGGACTAAGGAGAAAAAGAAGGAGACACATGCAATGTGGGATTTTAAACAGGCACCTGCGGGGGGAAAAAGACAGCTGCAGAAAAACTGGTGAAATTTCAATAAGATGTTCACTTTTGATACTGATGTTGCATCAAAGTTTAGATACTGGTTCTGATAATTGTACAAAGTTAAGTGAGATGTTAAAACTGCTGAAATTTTGGTGGAATTTATATGGAAACTCACTATTTTATAACTTTTCTTAAAATCTAAATATGGTTGAAACTAAAAAGGCATTAAAATGAAGGAGCCACCAACTATAGGGATGCAGAACAGATAATGTTTCTCCAGGGTTGGTTATAAGGATGGGTTTTATTATAAAGGATAATGGGAGTGAATTATTTTGGTGATGGAATTATTCTGTTTCTTGAATGTGGTGGTAGTAGTTACACAGCTCTATCCATTTGCCAAATGCAAAGAAATATGAACCCAAAAGACTGAATTTTAACTTAAGTAAAATAAAAATAAATTTAATATATAAATAAATGCAAAAAGAAGAACAACAAGTTACCTGGAATAATTTGCAATGCATATAACAATATATTGATAATAAAAAATGAAAGAAAACAATGGAAAATGAGCACAGTACATGAATAACAATTCATATAAAAATTGCAAACAACAGCTAGAAAAATAAATGTTTCTATTGTTCAATATGATAATAATTAAGTACATGTAATTTAATAGAGTGAATATCATGGCAAAATATTTAAAAATATAAAGAGTACTCATTTATATAGTATATAAATATACTAAGAAAATTATTCACCAATTATCTAAAATTCAAAGTGAATTGGGCATACTAATATTTCCCAAAATTTGGTAATCCTACTCTGAAAGATGAGCTATATTAAATGCCCTGAACTCACTTTTCTCAAACTCTTTACTCTTCCATTGCACCTGAATAACCATACACTGACTGAGAAGGAACCCATTGCTGTAGTCAACACAGATATGTGGAGAGTCACCACAAATCACCAAAAAGCTTCTGTAGAAACCGTTCCACATTGTGAGCATAACTGAGCTCACCCAGGGGCACACTGATACAGGGGCTACTCTCACCACAGCAGTCAGTCTGTTCTTTTCAGAGATTCTCCAGCTTGCTTCTCAGAATTTTTCACTTATACCAAGAGAATCTGCTAATCTCAAAGGAAGGATGATTAACTTATACCTGTTGTGATAAATTATACAACCCATGCCTCTGTAGGGATTTACTTCTTAGGTGAAAAACAGGCTTTGAACTGACTACTGCATGCAAACCTGTCTTGTGTTTATGATGTTGTTAGAGATTACCATAAATTAAAATTCCCTACTCCTCCAGAGAACCATATGTTCCTAGGAATAACTAGAAACCTCCAAAATAAGAGAAAACTACTCAGAATTGCTTCCTAGAGAAATAATTGACTTCATCTGCATGTGCCCCATTTCGATGGCTACTCCAACAGCGAGAATACAACAAGAAAAGGTCACACAGAACTTGTCATTGAACTTGGCAGATGTTAAAACATACTGATTTTACTCTAGAGGCTAATCTTACATTCATTAGCCAGGGTTCAACATATCCTTCTATTTATTTTTCTTGGGCAAGAGAGAGTTAATACTTGATATTTCATGTTATACCACTGGTCTAGTAAAACAATCTACATCTAAACTTAGGGGAAAAGCCAACTGATTTCATAATATTAAACCTAAATGAGTATTGAGACATGTTTTCAAAGCCCAGGACTGATAATTTAGATATTTGTGCTCATACTATTTTAGAAGAGCAACTAATCGCAGTTCTTCTGATTACTTCTTTTATTTAATGGGCTCTTACATCCTTTTCAGAGTCTTAAAATCAAGTTTTCAGCTATTTCACATCAGATGATTCAAGAGCTCACACTATAATAATGACAACAAAATATTAAAAATTTGTTTTAGTCCAGGCTCTTATACAATTATATTTATATGTTTCTGAATATCAGAAAATGATGTTTTTAAAATTGATATATAATTCACATATCAAACTATTAACATTTTATAGTATGGCAATCAGTGTTTAATAGCATATTCACAAAGATGTGCAACTACCACCAGCATCTAACTACAGAACATTTTCTATTTGAATATATATTTTTAAACAAATAAATTTTATTGTTACATATTAATAAAGCTTAATCCATCCAAAGAGTACAATCAAGGGTATTTGGTATAATCACATAGTTGTGCATTCATCACATCAAGAATTATTAGAGCATTTTCATTATTCAAATAATAATAATAATAAATAACCTGATCACTTCTCAATTGCTCTATGCTTTTGCTTTGCCTGCTGTAAATAGCTGCTATTCTGTTTCATCTCTCTATTTTATTTGTATTTATATTTTGTAAAAACAGTCATATAAGTAATATTACCCATATTCATATTTCACATGAGGTTTCACTGTGTTATACAGTCACATTACATTTTTTATCTTTTCTTCTAGTAATATACACGTCCTTAGACTTTCCTTTTCAAGCTCTGTCATACCCTTGTAATAACATTGCTAGTTACCAATACTATGATGTGCTTTCACCATTTCTATTCATTTCCAAAGATTAACAAACACTTTTTTACCAATTCTGCACAGATTAACCCTCAGCACTCCATTCTCTTACCTCATTCTATTTTCTGGCAACCTGTGTTCTAATAATTAACTCCATGAGTTTACACAATATATTTAGTATATAATAGCACTATCATACAGTATTGCCCTTCTGTGTCTGGCTTGCTTCACTCAACATAATGTCTTTGAGGTTCATCCATGTTGTCATATGCTTCATGACTTCATTTCTTCTTAGAGCTTCATAATATTCCATCGTGTGTATACATCACAATTGATTTATCCATTCATCAGCTGATGGACGCTAGAGTTGTTTCCACCTTTTGGCAATTGTGAATAACACCACTATGACCATCAGTGTGCAGATCAGACATTCATGTCACTGCTCTAAATTCTTCTATGTATATACCTAGTAGAGGTATTGCTGGGTCACATGGTGGGTGTATATTTAAATTCCTTAGGGACTGCCACACAGTCCTTTACTGTAGCTGTACCATTCTACATTTTCACCAACAGTGAATAAGAGTTCCTATCTCTCCAGATACTCAAACACTCAGAGTTTTCCAACTTTTTAATTGTGGCCATTCTAACAGGTGTGAAATGATATCTCATAGTTTTTTTTGTTTTGTTTTGTTTTTTTAAAGATTTATTTATTTTATTACATATCTCCCCTTCCCCCCCATTGCGGGGACGCGCCGAGACTTGGTCACTGCACAGGCGTGGCTTTCCCCGCTTGTGGGCGGCTTCTGCTTCTATTCACGGCCGGCCCTTGCTTCAGTTCGCCGGTGGCTGGCTGCGCTCCATTCGCGGGCGACCTGCCCTGCCTGTGGCTGTCCGTGGCAGCTTTTTGCCCTGCCCACGGCGGCTCTGGCCCGCCCATGGCAGCTTGCCATTCTCAAGGCAGTCTGCCCACTAGGAGAGGTCCCTGGGAACCGAACCCGGGGCCTCCCATGTGGTATCCCAGCGCGCTCTTTATCCACTGAGCTACCTAGCCGGGCCCCTCATAGTTTTGATTTGCATTTCTCTAATTGCTAGTGATGTTTAACATTTTTCATATGTTTTTTATCCATTTGTATTTCTTCTTTGGACAAATATGTATTCAAGTATTTTGCCTATTTTATTAATCAGGTAATGTGTCTTTTTCTTGTTGATTTTAAGTATCTGTTTATATATCATGTATATTAAACCTTTAATATTTTTAATATTTTTCTCTGAGTTGGCTGCCTTTTCAATCTTTTGACAAAGTCCTTTGGAGAGGAAAGTGTTTAATTTTGGGAGATCCTATTTATCTAATTTTTCCTTTTGTTGCTCATGCTTTGGGCGTAAAGATTAAGAAACTACCACCTACCATAAGAACTTAAAGATGTTTTCTTACATTCCTTCTATGAGTTTTATGGATATAGCTTTTATAATTAGATCCTTGATCATTTTTGAATTAAGTTTTGTGTGAGGTGTGAGATAGAGGTCCTCTTTCTTTCTTTTGGATATGGATATCCAGTTCTCCAAACAACATTTGTTGAATATACTGTTCTGGTCCCACTGGGAGGACTTGGCAGCCTTGTCAAAACTCACTTGACAAGTGAAGGTTTTTTCTGAGTTTTTGATTCAATCTGTTTGTCTTGGTGCCAGTACCATACTGTTTTTACAACTGTAGCTAAATAATATGCTTTAAAGTCAGGAAGTGAGAGTCCTGAAGCTTCGTTCTTTTTTAAAGACATTTTTGGCTATTGTGGGCCCTTTCCCTTCCAAATAAATTTAATCATTTGCTTTTATGTTTCTGCAAGAAAGGCTGTTGGGATTTTTATTGGGATTGCATTGAAATTGTAAATCTGTTTGGCTAGAATTGATATTTTAGCGATGTTTAGTCTTCCAGTCCATGAACACAGAATGACCTTCCATTTTTTTAAAGACTTCTTCGGTTTCTTTTAGCAATATTTTGTAGTTTTCTAAATACAGGTATTTATGTACTAGGTTAAGTTTATTCCTAAATATTTGATTCCTTTTTTTTACTATTATAAATATATTTTTTCTGATTTCCTCCTCAGATTCCACATCATTAGTGTATAGAAATGCTACAATTTTTGCTTATTAATGTTGTATCCTATCACTTCACTGAACTTGTCTATTAGTTCTAATAACTTTGTTGTGGATTTTTCAGTATTTACTAGATATAAGATCATATCATCCTTGAATAGCCATAGTTTCAATTCTTCTTTTTCTATTTGGGTGACTTTTATTTCTTCACCTTGCCTAATTCATCTAGTTAGTAGTTTTAGCACAATATTGAAAAACAGTGGTAACAGTGGTCATCCTTGTCTTGTTTCTGATCTCAGTGGAAAAGCTTTGAGTTTTTCACTGTTGAGTACAAGAGTACAATGCTCACTATAGGTTTTTCTTACATACACTTTACATTATTGGAAACCCTCCTTCTATTCCTATCTTTTTGAGTGTTTTCATCAAGAATGGGTGCTGTATTTTGTCAAATGCCTTTACTGCATCAATCAAGAGGATCATGTGATTTTTCTTCTTCAATTAATGCCCATTATACACTAATTGATTTTCTTGTGTTGAACCACCCTGACATAATGAGAATAAAACCCAGTTGATCACTGTGTATAATTCTTTTAATGTGCTTTTGGATTTGGTTCGTAAGTATTTTGTTAAGGATTTTTGTGTCTATATTCATTAGAGACATTGGTCTGTTATTTTATTTTTTCACAGTGTCTTTATCTGGTTTTGGTATTATGGTGAAGTTGACTTCATAGAATGAGTTTGATGGTGTTCTTTCTTATTCAATTTTTTGGAATAGCTTGAGTAAGATTGATATTAGATCATCTTTGAATGATTGGTAGAATTCCCATGTGAAACCATCCGGTCCTGGTCTTTTCATCTTTGGGAGGTTTTTAATGGATTTTCAATCTCTTCACTTGTGATTGGTGTATTAAGGTCTTCTATTTCTTCTAGGGTTAGTGTAGGTCGTACATGTGTTTCTGGGAATTTGTCCATCTTATCTACATTGTCTAGTTTGTTGGCATAGAGTTGTTCATTGTTTCCTCTTATGTGCTCTCTTATTTTTGTGGGGTCAGTGGTAATGTCTTCCCTCATTTCTGATTTTATTTTTTGCCTCTTCTCTTTTTTTTTTCTTTGTCAGTCTAGCTAAGAATTTGTCAATTTTGTTGATCTTCTCAAAGAACCAACTTTTGGTTTTGTTGATTCTCTATATTGTTTTTTGTTGTTGTTGCTCTCAATTTCATTTATTTTTGCTCTGATCTTTACTATTTCTTTCCTTCAGCTTGGTTTGAGATTAGTTTGCTGCCCTTTTTCTAGTTCCTCCAGGTGTGAAGTTAGATCTTCAATTTCAGTTCTTTCTTCTTTTTTAATGTAAGTATTGAGAGCTATGAATTTCCCTGTCAGTACTGCATTTGAAGTGTACCATAAGTTTTGACATGCTGTGTTCTCATTTTCATTTGTCTCAAAATATTTGCTGAATTCTCTTGCAATTTCTTCTTTGACCCACTGATTATTTAAGAGTGTGTTGTTTAAACTGCATATATTTATGAATTTTCCCTTTTTTCTTCCATTATTGATTTCCAGCCTCATTGCCTTATGACCACAGAAAGTGTTTTGTATAATTTCAATCATTTAAAATTTATTGAAACCTGTCATGTGACCCAACATATGTTTTATCCTGGAGAAAGATCCATTTGCACTTGCAAAGAATGTACACTCTGCTGTTTTGGGCTACAAGGCTCCATAATGTCTCTTATGTTTGGTTCATTTATCCTGTTATTCAAGCTCTCTATTTATCCTCTCTCCAGATATTCTATCCAATACTGTGACTGGTGTATTGAAGTCTCCAACTACTATTGTAAAGATATCTCTTTCTTCTTACAGTTTTGCCACTGTGTGCCACATGTATATTGGGACACCCAGGTTAGGTACATATATATTTATTATAGTTATTTCATCTCAGGAATTTGTCTATTATTAATATACAATGACCAACTTCATCCTTTATCTCACTTTTACATTTAAAATCTATTTTGCATGATATTAGTATTGCTATTCCATATCTTTCTTGGATGCTATTAGCATGGAATATTTTTTTCCAATCTTTCACTTTCAACTTGATTGCATTTTTATGTCTGAGATGAGTCTCTTATAGACAGTATATAGATGGCTCTTTTTTTTT
>PVKH010027715.1:0-13034 GCA_004027955.1 Chaetophractus vellerosus | reverse complement strand
TTTTCAGAGTATTCATTATTAGTATTTAGGAACTCTGCTGATTTTTGAATGTTTTATCTTGTACCCTGCCACATTGCTGAATTTGTTTATTAGCTTTACTAGGTTTATTGTGGATTTTTCAGGATTTCCTATAGAATCATGTTATCTGTACATAGGGGCTGTTTCATATTTTTCTTTCCAATTTAGATGCCTTTTCTTTCCTTCTCTTACCTAATTTCTCTGGCTAGAACTTCCAGTACAGTGTTTAATGGTATTGGTGACAATTGGCATCCTTGTCTTGTTCTGATCTTAGAGGAAAAGCTTTCAGCCTTTCACGATTGAGTATGATGTTAGCTGTGGGCTTTTCATGTATGCCCTTTATCATGTTGAAGAAGTTTCCTTCTATTCCTAGTTTACTAAGTGTTTTTATCAAGAAGTGGTGCTGCGTTTTGGCAAATGCCTTTTTTGCATCAATTGAGATATGTTGTGTGTTTTTTCCCTTCATACTGTTAATGTGATGTATTATATTAATTGATTTTCTTATGTTGAACCACCCTTGCATTTCTGGGATAAATCCCACTTCCTCATGGTGGAAAAATCTTTTAATGTGCTGTTGGATTTTGTTTGCTAGTATTTTGTTGAGGATGTTTGTATCTATATTCATAAGGGATATTGGTCTGTAATTTTCTTTTTTTTTGTGGTATCTTTATCTGGCTTTGTTATCAGGGCAATACTGGCCTCACAGAATGAGTTAGGAAGTGTTCCCCCCTTTTCAATTTTTTGGAAAAGTTTGAGCAGGATTGGCGTTAATTCTTCTTGGAATGTTTGATAAAATTCACCAGTAAAGCCATGTGGTCCTGGAATTTTCTTTGTTGGGGGATTTTGATTACTAATTCAATCTCTTTGTTATTGAATTTTTTCTTTTTGAGTTAGTGTAGGTAATTTTTGTATTTCTGTGAATTTGTCCATTTCATCTGGTATCTAGTTTGTTGGTGTACAGTTGGGGTCAGTAATAATATCCTTGCATTTCTGATTTTAGTATTTGTGCCTTATCTCTTTTATTCTCTATCAGTTCAGATAAAGGTTTGTAAATTTTATTGATCTTTTCAAGAACCAACTTTTGATTTCATTGATTCTTGCTATTTTTAATTCTCTTATTTATCTCTGCTCAAATCTTTGTAATTTCCTTGCTTCTGCTCACTTTGGGTTGAGTTTGTTCGTCTTTTTTCTAGATCCTCTAGTTTTGATGTTTGGCCTCTGATTTGTGATCTTTCTCCTTTTTTAATGTAGGCATTTAGAGCTATCAATTTCCCTCTAAGTACTGCCTTTGCTGCATCCCATAAGTTTTAGTATATTATGTTGTAATCTTCATTCGCCTCAAGAGACTTCCTAATTTTCTTCGTGATTTCTTCTTTGAACCATAGGTTGTTTAAGACTACACTGTTTAATTTAGACATATTTATGGATTTCCCATTTCTCTCTCTCTTACTGATTTCTAGCTTCTCCATTATGGCCGGAGATTATGTATTATATGATTTCAATATTTTGAATTTATGAGACTTTTTTGTGTCCTAACATATAATTTATCCTGGAGAATGATCTATATGCATTAGAGAAGAATGTGTATTCTGCTGCTTTTGGGTGAAATTTTCCATATATATATGTTAGGTCTAGTTGGTTTAGAATATCATTTAAGTCTTTACTTCCTTACTGATAATCTGTCTAGATGCGCTATCCAGTATTGAAAGTGATGTTGTGAAGTTTCCTACTATTAGTGTAGAACCACCCATTTCTCCCTTCAAATCTGTCAGAACTTGATTTGTATATTTTGGGGCCCTACTGTTAGGTGCATATTCATATATAAATATTATGTCTTACTGTTGAATTGACCCTTTTACCAGTATATAAAGATTTTCTTTGTCTCTCATAACAGTTTTTGGCTTAAAGTCTATTTTCTGTGATATTAGTATAGTTACCCCAACTCTCTTTTGGTTGCTACTTGCATGGAATATTTTTTCCCATCCTTTCAATTTCAACCTTCTTATGTTTTTTAATTTAAGATGAGTCTCTTGTAAACAGCATATAGCTGGATCATGTTTTTTTATCCATACTGCCAAACCCTGCCTTTTGATTTGATATTTAATCCATTGCATTTAAATAACTCTGATAATGCAAGACTTTCTTCTGCCATTTTGCTATTTTGCCTTCTTAAGTCTTATCCTTTTTTTAACCTTCAATTCCTCCATTAACGCCTACTTTCATATTTATTTGATCTTCTTGAAGTATGCCATTATGAGTCCCTTCTCACTTCTTTCTGAATATATTTTTCATATATTTTCTTTGTGGTTACCATGGGGTTAAAATTTAACCTCCTAAATCTATAACAATCATATTTGACTTGATAACAATTTAACTTCAATAGCATACACACCACTGTGAACTGTGATACGTAAATATTTATCCTCCATCTCTCCTTTTTTCGTACTTGTTACAAATATCTTTGTATATTCTATGTCCAAAATCATAGATTTATCATTACTTTTTATGCATTTGTATTTTAGAACCTGTAGGAAGTAAAAAAGTGAGTTACATTCCAAAAAGTACAGTACAATAGTACTGGCATTTATATTCACCCATATGGTTACCTTTAGCTAAGACCTTTATTTCTTTATGCCACTTCGAACTACTCTCTAGTGTCCTTTCCTTTAGCATTGTTCATAGGGCAGGTCTAGTGCTGATGAACTCCCTCAGCTTTTGCTTATCTAGGAATATCTTAATCTGTTCCTTATTTTTTATGGTCTCCCTAAATATAAACTTCTCGGTTGCCAACTCTTTTCTTTCAGCACTTTAAATATTTTGTCCCACTGCCTTCTTGCATCTATGGTTTCTGATGAGAATTTTGCACTTAATCTTATTGGGGTTCCCTTGCGTATAACATGTTGCTTTTCTTTTGCAGCTTTCAGAACTCTCTTCTTGTCCTTTGCATTCAACAGTTTGATTACTATGTGTCCGGGCATGGTTCTTTTCGAGTTTGGGGTTCTTTGGACTTCTTGAATATGTATATTTGTTTTTTCTTAAATTGGGGACATTTTCTAACTTTATTTCTTTGAATATTCCTTCTGTCTCTTTCTTCTCCCTCTGGGACTCCCATAATGCGTATATTGGTATGCTTGATGGTGTCCTACAAGTCTTATTCTTTTTCTTTCAGCTCTTCTGCCTGAATCATTTCAGTTGTCTTGTCTCAAGTTCACTGTTTCTTTCTTCTGCCAGCTCCATGTTGATACCCTCTAGGGGATTTTTCTTTTCAGTTACTTTGGTTTTCAACTCCAGTAGTCCTGTTTGGTTTCTTTGTAAAATTTCTATCTCTTTATTGAGATTCTCATATTGTTCATTAATCATTTTCCTGATATCCTTTAGTTCTTTCTCTATATTTTATTTCCTTGAGCATATTGAGGATCTTTTTTTTTTTTTTTTGAGGTACCAGGGCCAGGGATTGAACCTGGGACCTTGTATGTGGAAAGCCACTGCTCAACCACTGAGCCACATTGGTTTCCCTGAGGTGGTTTTTGTTTGTTTGTTTGTTTGTTTGTTTGTTTTGCTTGTTGTTTGGTTTTTGTTGTTGTTTTTTCATGAGGCACTGGGAACCAAACCTAGGACCTCCCATGTGGGAGGCAGGTGCTCAACCACTTGAGCCACATCTTCTCCCCGAGGATCATTTTTTTTAAATCCTTGTCTAGTATGTTCAAAGTGTTCTTCATTGATGGTTTCTGATTTTTATCTTTTCCTTTGGATGGGCCGTTTCTTGGGTTTTTTTTGTTTGTTTATCTTATAATCTTTTGTTGCACACTGTACATTTTAATATTTTAAAGTGTTAACTCTGGGATTTTATTTTATAGTGTTGACTCTGGAATTTAGAGGCTGAGCTTCCTTAAGCTCCTTAAGTTTATATCCAGCTATTAATACAACAGAGAATGACTTGAGTTACCAGAGCTACCAAAAACAAACCAACACAAAAAAACCATCTTTCAGGGTATTTGCAAATTGGCTCTGCATTGGCTCCTGCTCTCTTAATTATAGACCGCCTATCAAGAAGATAAGCCCAAGGTAAAAGTAAAGTGCAGGGCCCTCTCCACCTTTTTCTGAGCCTGAGTCTTGTCCTGGGCTTCTGCTTCCTCATGGCCTTAGAAATTTCCACGTGTACAGGAATTCAAATGTCCCCTCTGTTCCCTTTGGAAGAGATTCCCCATCCCCCACTCCCAGCTGCTCTACTGTATGCCTTAAAGGTAATCCTTTGCTCCAGGCTGGTTTGACTGAATGTTTCTTATACTGCTTTTGTTATCTACGAACAGCTTCTGCCTGCCAGTAACTTTTGGGAGGGTGAGCCAGAGATGAATTTCCTATTTCAGTCTTTCAGGCTGCCACCTGATAGATTGACACCTACATACAGGAACTGCAGTATGAACATAGGGGATACTCTGCTCTCTCAGGAACAGGGCCAAGGACCCACAATGGGAGCACAGACTGGCTCCACATCACATTTGGGAGTAAGGGGGTGGGGGACAACAGCAAGGGCACCAGGAGCGTCTCCCTACTACTGTTAAAGCTGCATTTCTTGATTTTTGCCCGCATCCATTTACTGCGACCCTTTAACTGGTTTATGGATTTTTGAGAAAGATCGTTCTGACAATTTTTGCTAGTTGCTCAAAGATTCTGTCGGGGAACAGTACCTTGGGGTATGTTACACCACCATCTTGCTCAACCAGAAATGTGAATGACAGAATTTTGCTACCAATTAAAGGGAAGGGCAGAAGAATAGGAAGTATTCTATAATGGAATTAAAAAATGAACTTCAGAGCGTCTATATATCTGGAAATGTATAAAAACTATGAAGGCATTATTATGGTAAACATCATTGCATTGTTCAGATAATAATATTGAAATATGATACCAGAAGAATACTCTGCTCCTGATTCAATCAGTTCTACAAATGCAGTGAGTGATTTTTTTTTTTCAAAACAAAAATCTAAGCATGTTACACCTTTCTTAATTTGATCCTTCCAGGGCACCCCGTTTTTCTTAGGCTAGGCAAACTCTTTAACAGGCCTACAAGATCCTGCCTGGCCTGGCCCATACCTATCTTTCAAGCCTCATTTCTTCAATCAACCTCTTTCACCACACATCGTTTTCTGTACACATTTTCCCTGCTGTACTCAACTCCTACTTATCATCAGGTCTCAGGTCACTTGTCACTTGCTCAGGTAATTACTTGAGTAGAGCAAAACCCTTATTGTAACAATGAATAGTACCCTATACTTCTTGGAGTACTTTTAACATTTTAGTTTCATATTTGTTTAATTATTTAATATCTACCTCTATCACAGAGACTGTAAAGTCTATAAAGGCAGAGATTTTAGTTTAAAATTTTCACATACTGATTAATATATATATATAATGTTATTTAGAATAAATTATTTTAAATAGTTCTGGCCTAAGGGATAAATCCAGGAATAGCAGCATTTCTCATTCCTCTCAGGCACTACTACTTTAAAACCTATAAAACATTTATAGGTACACAACAACTCTAAGCCTGTTGGCTTATCTGTAAATACTGATAACTTTAAAGAGGAGTACACTTATCAAATGAGATACCATATATAAAGTTCTTAAAACTATGTATAGCAAATGCTAAATGCTCAATAACTGGAGCCTACCAATAATAATAAACCATCTTCCCAAGGAAGTTGTTTATAAAGCAGACTTCCCCAAACATTTGATGTAATAACATAGAACAACTATGATGTTATTCAAGCTGGTTAAAAAGATTCTGAGAGGGGTAAAAGAGATTCAAGAATTTTTACATCTTTTGTAAAAAATTTTTAAGGTGATTATATCACTTTCTCAGTTTTCCTGTTATTTACCATAGCTCAGATACAAACCATTAAAATATGTATTTAAAATACACAGGTATATAAATTTATCTTAAAATGCGTATTTTATTTTCAGTAGCCAATGACCATCAATCAAAGAAAGAAAGGAAAACTAATTTCTTGAAGAAAGACAAATCTATGGAGTGGTTTACAGGAAGTGAAGAATGAGATTGCTCAACTAATCCAACTTGGAATTATTAACTACAAAATTTCTAACTGCAAGACAAGTGTCAAAATGGGACATTTAAGCAGTTTTGCAATGTTATACATCTTTCTTTAACTTTTATTTTTCAAGATTATATGTAAAAGTTATATAAATAATAATAGTTTAAAATGCCAATCTATGAAAGTAGTGATTAGCAATATAAAGTTTAATTTTGATACTTCTCAGTCTTCAAAACAGTTGCTGTCATCTGGAGTACCCAATTACGATATAGTTTGAATTTCCTCAGCTTGACAAGAAAAGCTAATAAAGGGGGGAGGAGAAGTAAGGTTATTACAATAATTAGAAGAAAAATACCATTTAATATGGCCTGAAAACATTACTCACCTCTATGACCAGTTTGCCAGTGTATAGGTCTAGCAATATACAGAAATGAGCCATATGGAAAATCAGAACGTGATTCTTCTGGCATAGAACAAAATACATACTCTAAGCTATGTAAAATATTTTATAATTTGTTCACAAAAACTGTCAAAATACAAATTATTGTCCCTTTACTCTAAGTTTTTTCTCCCACTTTTTTTTTCTAGTATTTGTTTTGGAGCTGCTCTGCCAGTTACCTTATGGAACAATTTGTCAATAATTACATGATAAACATATGATTTTATATTCTAATGGATAAGTCCATATCATAAATCAATGGATATAAGAAAACTTGTTCATGGCCTAAATAATGTATACATTCAACAAGGACTTAAATTTAGTTCTTTGAAAAATTCCAGCAGCATCTCAGAAGTTGTTTTTGGAGTATTCGCATATTAGGTTCTATTAAATTCATTCCCTTTAGTAATAATCACTGATCTAAATTTAAAACACTCCTTAGTATATTTCAAATATTTCACAAGCTGAGAAGTAAAATATGAATATTATAAGAAGTTTATTTCTTCATAGGTATCAGAGTTTACATAAAAGGAGGAAAATTTATTATTCTGTCCCTTAGAGATTTTAATTTAACAGAATAAATACCATATTTCAGTTTCTATAGGAAAAAAAAATCCCTGAGGAATATTTTTATGATATATATGCCTCACTCAATTATAAAATGAGCTATTATGTCTGGTACTTATGCAAAATAAGAGTGTGTTTAGAAACCACATTACAAAGAAAAATCATATTACTCACTTTGCTAGATAATAGCAGATATACCACCCTGTTTAAAATGTGGGTATAAAACAGGCAGAGCAACTTGAGGATTTAACATGTCCAAAGCTACCTGTGAGGGGAAAAAGAGAAGTGGACTGAGTTCTGTTTAAATAAAGCATATGTAAACATAGGTTTTCTTTTCTTATTTTGGTGAAATGGCGCAATTTTGGAAAGCAGTTATTCAGTTAAGGTATTTCTCATTTTTTTAGAATATAGTAGTACTATTAACTATAATTTTACTGTTTTCAAAAGCATATATTTATTATTATACAATTTGTTATAGTACTTGACTAGATGTGAAGATTGTAATGGCATGTCTTGTACTTGGCAATAATGATAACATAGGAATTTTTCTCTAGCTATATGTATATACATATATACAGGTGACACACATATATGTATAACATTCAAATGTTTTATCTGAACCTTTGGCAGCAGAAATTCATATCTCAAATATGTTTTTATTTTTTATGTTTAAAAGAAAGGTCTTGAATAATAATTTTAGAGGCCTCTAATATGTAAGAACCACATTACTTTTTTCTTCTTTATTCTTCATCTAATTGCAGAGTACATCACTGTACTCATAAGAAATACTAAATATGGTGAGAAAATGAATGACTGAAATTTTCAAATAAAAAATTATTTAAAAAAATAAATCTGGTCGAAATATAAAATAATGTTTATTGATGGATAACTCCATAAAGCTAAGAGTTGTTAGCACATCAATATATTACTAAATGATAAATTATTCTACTGTTTGTGTTTTAAAAACAGTATTATAGACCAAGGGAATCATTCATCATTAATTCATTCGCCAAATATTTATTGAGACCTCCTGTGTGCCAAGCATTTTGCTAGGTGGTAAAGATATAATGGGAACTTATATTCTCAAGAAGGGATAGACATTAAACAAAATTCAAGTAAATATACGTGTCAGAAGATGATTAGTGATACCAAGAGCTATAAACCAGAATAAGAGGGATAAACATGGCAAGGCAGAGAGAGGGGATGCTATTTTATACATAGGATGGTCAGTGAAGAGACCTGAAGAAAATGTTAAGTATGCCCAGTAGAAATTTACAAAGTGTGCTTGCAACAGGCAGAGGGAAAAGCAAATACAAGTGCTCTGAGGCAGGAGATACTTGGTGAGTCTGAGAAAAAGTAAGGTGGACACTGTTGCTTCAGGGAAGGAAAAAGGGACATGGTAAGAGATAAGGTCTCAGATGGTGGGTATGTGGCGAGGATGGGGGAGGGCCAGATTGTGTAGAACCTTGCAGGTCAATGTGAGGGCTTTAGCTTTACTCAGAACAAAAAAATATTGCTGAAGTGTTTTAAAGAATGAGGTAATCAGACTTGCTTTTTAAATTCTATCTGTAGAATGGAGGACAAGGAAGGATGATGGTGGCTTGCAATAGCAAATTGCAGTAGATGGGATGAGAAGTGTTATATATTTTGAAAGTAGAGCCAATCAGAATTAGGACTAGCTGTGTAATGTGAAAGAAAGAGGACGGTCAAAGACTGATGCAAAGTTTTTAGCCTATGCCACTGAAAAAAATGGAGATGTCATTTACTAAAATGAGGAAGAGTGTGGAAGAAGCATGTTTGGGGAGAAATAATCAAGAATTCGGATTTGGGCATGATGAGTTTAAGATGCCTATTAGATATCCAAGTAGAGAACTCAAAGACTGAATCAAAGGATCAATATGATAGACATAAATTGGTTCTTAGACTGCAGTTGTACATATTATTGACAAAGACCAAAATTAGCTAACCAAGAAATCTGCTAATCTTCCGAAATGCTTTTGTCTCAGTTAACAGCATTATTATTCATCTAATCACTGAAACCAGAAAGTTGGAGTCATTTTTTTCACCTTGATTCTCTTCTGAGAATCTGTGGGGGTTTGATGCTTCTGTTTGAACTAAAGTGATCCAGTCTCACAAATGTACCTCAAGTTTTTCTCAAAGTCATTCTGCTGCCACTGTCTTAGATCAAGATTTCATCATATCTTGCTGAAATATAACAATAACTTTCTAAGTAGTTTTCCAGCCTCCATTCTTTCACCAAAATTATTCTAAAACAGACATGTGGACATTCTTCTCCTCTACTTAAAAATTCATCAATAGTTTCCCAATATCTACAAGATAATGTCCATACATCCTAGGTTGATACACATACATTCTTCATTATCTAGCCCCTCATGGCTGCTTTCAGCTTCATCTTTTTTTTTGTTTGTTTGTTTAAAGATTTTTTTTTTATTTATTACATATCCCCCCCCCCTTCTGCTTGCTCTTGCTGTGTGTCCATTCTTCTGTGTTTTTCTATGTCTGCTTCTTGTCTCCCCCTGTCTTTGCGGCGACACACCGAGTTGGCCCTCCGCGGTGGCGGCTCGCTCCGTTCGTGGGTGGCTCCATTCCGTTTTCATGGGCGGCTCTGCTCCATGTTTTGCGGGCAGCAGTCCTCCATGTTTTTTGCGGGCTGCCGGCTTCCGCGCTTCGCAGGCAGAAGCTCCGCTTTTCACGGGTGACTTTGCCATGCCCGTGGGGGCTCCGCCCTGCCCGTGGCGGCTTTTTGCCTTGCCCACGGCGGCTTTTGTCCCTCCCACGGTGGCTTGCCTTTCTCAAGGCCGTCTGCCCGCTCAGAGAGGTCCCCAGGAACCGAACCCGGGGCCTCCCATGTGGTACCCCAGCGCACTCTTTATCCACTGAGCTATCTAGCCGGGCCCTCAGCTTCATCTTCTCATGCTTACTTGTACCCAATTCTGCAGCCATGGTGTTTCACACTTCTGAGTCTTTCCAATAACTGTTTATAAGCCTTTCTTCTCTTCCAGATTGAAAGCTCCTTTACATGTATAATGCATTTTTGTCTTAGCACAGTGTGTGGCACATAGGAGGACCTTAATAAATGTTTCTTGAATCAAAAAATCAAGTGGGGGAAAAAAGTGGTTTAGTAATTCAGAGGATGATGAGAATCTTCCAGATAGATAATTAAGGGATATTCCATGGAGGAGATGACCTTTGATCTAAGAGGGAGTAGAATTTAAACGGGTGGGAATAAGGGAAAAGGAGAGAAAGAAGAATAATGATGAAAATAATAGCTAACATTTAAATCTTACTATATACCAGCACTTACATTAATTACTTCATTTAATTCACAACAGTCCTATGAAATAGGTACTGTTATTACTCCTGTTTAATACATGGGGAGACTGAGGCCCAGAAAGTTTAAATAAATTTCCCAGTCAATTGGCTTTTGTGGAGTCCAGCCATTAACCAGGCTGAATGGACAACAAAATTTATTTCCCTACACTTCTTTCTCCTCCTTTTCTCTCCTCAGAGATATACAATTTCCTGAAGTTGGTAACATTCCCAAGTACTTTTATATTTTTATAATATATATATATAGCTACAAACAATACATGGTACTATTTTGTGTAGTTTTAAATTTTACATATGTGCCCATTCCATACATGTTCTTTTACAACTTGCTTTTTCACTAAGCATCACATCTTTGAGATTTATTGATGAAGATACAGTACATTTATTTAAACTACTGAATAGTTGTATTCCATTGTATCCATTCCTCTTCTGATGGTTAGGCTGTTTTCAAAATTTGTTAAAAATTGTTAAAATCTTTTATTGGCCATTGTCTCTTCTATTCTCTTTCTTTGTGGTTTAACACCTTTTTTTATTCCTTTGCCATCATTTTGGCTGGCAAGAGTATAGGTAGGTTATATAAAGAACTAAAGTAGAAGGCAGGTGGAGACTGGATTCTGAAGGTCAACGAGAGCCTTGGACTGGAAAGCTCCTGATTGGTTTTCAGCAGGAGAGTGAATATACCAGAGCTGTATTTTAAGGATATTAATCTAGAGGTGAGAAGAATGGATTGGAAATGGGAAGGCCCAGGAGGTGAGATGGCATTTAGGAGAGGAATTAAGTGGTCAAAAGTAACAGTAATCAACTAGGGTAACAGTAACCAGAAATAAAGTGGTGGGAACATGGACAGAAATTTATGTTTAGTATATTCTTCTTGATTTTTGATCAGGCACCTACCTTCAAGCAGTACTTTTACCAACTGACAATTTTTAGACATTTTCTTAAAGAAAAAATTCTTCATGATACAGCTCTAAATTAATAGTTCTGTACGATGATTAATTCATTTATGAACACCAACTCTTCATAAATATAATAGTCTGACTCTTCCCCAGAAGCTGGCAGCCCTCCTCCTATTATATTCTCTCAAACTGAGAATTCATCTGTCAATAATATTCAAGAGATTCAAGTGAATAAATCTGGTATGGAGTATTCTTTCCTTTAGATCAGGGACAGTTCAGCAGGTTTCTACAAAACTTTGACAATATCATTTAACACTCTTTGTTGTCGTTCTTGCCCATCAAGCAGAATTCTAATGACCAATTAACCTCCCAGGTATTTCTGGCATTTCTATAGGTGCCCTAAGTAGAACAATTCCTTTTTTTCCCCTCTTACTGCGCTTTTGTGTCCAGTAAGCTGTGCCACTAAAGGCTTTAGTTGTCTTAGAGCTAGGAACCAGTCCTGATAAAAATCATTTTTTCTCCTCTTTGAACTTTGTTTTATTTCTCACTTAGTTTCCTTTATAAAGGTCCAGCAGCTGATTAAGTAAAGAGAGGAAGACTCCTTACTTAGATCCCAGTCTGTGGTCTCAAGCCATGAACAGTTAAGTGGCATCATCAAGGATAAGGCAACTTATTCGAGAATTCTGGAACTTTGAAGCCAGCTAACTCCTCTATGTCCCACATCTTCATTATATTGGGTCACAACTTAAAATACCATCGCCCACTTGTCATTTGTCCTTTTATCTTCATAGTACTTTGTACTCCTCCCTTAACTCGACCTGCTCTCCTTTCTCAAATCACTCCACTATCTGGAGTTTGTTCACAATAAACTCCTTTACTTTCAATGTCTTTAATGAACACTCCTCTATATTCTAATCTTAGCTGTCAAAAGAGGCCTCTTGCCTGTTCCCTCTCAAGCAGAGGATATTTTTCCCCAAATCTCATAACATGAGTTCAAGCAATGGAGTCAACATATTCCTAATGCTGTCTCCAAATTATCATTCCTTCATCCTAGGAAAGCTGAGTTTCATGATGCACAGCTATTCCTCCTAGTCTTTGGTCATTACTCCTCATTCACTGACAACTTTGGCCCCTAACTCGGTATTTCTCTCTACCCCAAATCCTACCACAGTATTAAAGGGCATTGAAGGAAAATATTCCTCCCATCCCTGGAGATAGAAATGGAGCAAATAATGAAGGAAGACCCTAGCCCATACAAAAGAAGCCTGATGCTTATTCTTTGTATTCATATTAAGAGCATAGGACCAATTATGAAAGAGAAAACTTACTGGATCAAATGTTTAATATTTCATATCTTCAGTTGCTCCTGAAATATCCTTATGAATAAAATCCACATTGTCTAGCCATTCTTCTAAATGACTTATTTTCTATGAATCATGCCAAGGTTGATAATTCATCTTAGCCAGATCATGGTGGCCTTTTCTTTTTTCAAAACTTATGGGGCGGGGCCGGCCATATAGCCCAGTGGATAGGGCGCCGGTATACCACATGGGAGGCCCCGGGTTCGGTTCCCGGGGACCTCTCCTAGCGGGCAGACCGCCTTGAGAAGGGCAAGCCGCCGTGGGCGGGCGGAGCTGCCGTGGGCAGGGCAAAAAGCTGCCACGGACAGGGCAAAGCCGCCACGGGCAGGGCAGGTCGCCCGCGAACGGA
>PVKH010027714.1:0-12969 GCA_004027955.1 Chaetophractus vellerosus | reverse complement strand
AAAAAAAAAAAGGAAAGAGTTGTGATTTCTATAAGCACCCATTTTATTTGAAAATAATTGCTTTTATAATACAAGTTGGTGTTTTTTCAAGGTTTGTTTTTTTGAACCATTTATATTTGAATTGCCTGGATCTCTGGGCTTGAGCCCAAGAATTTGCACTTTAACAAGATTCCAGTTGGTAAGTTTGCATGTTAAAATATATGAATCAGTAAATTTCCAGAAATACCCACGTATGTCTCTGAGTGGGAAGAACTACTTAATTCTTTAGCTCCCATTTTTTCTTGACCAAAGACATTATCTTTCATTTACTGCAGCATATGGCATTTATAATTTTCCTAGAACAAGCTCTATTTCTAAGAAAATAAAATTTCTTAGAACAACTTACAGTTGAAAATCCACATAATTTCATCTGTGATGCCTGAGAGGTTGAAAGTAAAGGAGAAAGGGGGATTAAGTGGCTTATTAACAAGATTCTACTGGAATCACAAACTGAGACATTGCTGTCCCTTGCCCTGTGGCAACAGAACTGAGAAGGGATGATGGTAGTGATAGGATATCCAAGGACCACACTGGTTAACTGGTAAGATATGTGAAATTGCCATTGTCACTTCTCTCCTGTGGCTCCTTCACCAGCCTAAGACAATCAGTACTACCAGGTGTCCTTGTCCAAAGGTTCAAAGGACCCACAAAATACCCTCACAGTCACACTAGTTCCTCTTCTTTCCTATTGTTTCCTGCAGATCCATAACTCGGGACCCACTGACAGTACAGTCCAGTTCATCTTCTATCAGCCTATCATTCATCGGTGGAGAGAGACGGATTTCTTTCCTTGCTCAGCAACCTGTGGAGGAGGTAATGGTGTTCTCTTAGCCCGGAAAATGTTGGGTTTTGTGAGGGAATACTTGGCTATTATAAGAGTAGAGTACTTTAGCATGAAGGAAACTTACAACTGGAGGGGATCAGATCCTTTCTTCTCAAAAGGGCCAGATCCTGACGACCTCATGTAAAGCTCATGTAATACCTCAGCCAAGGTGCCCCATGAACATTTTCTGTCCTCAAGTCTCATTAGAGGAAGTGGTCTTTACATCTTTTCTTGACTCAGTGGAAGATCAAGACAGGAAATACCATAACTTGACAAAACTTGATTCAGAAGCAGTTCTGTTCATTTGAAAATAAACTACTCAGTTGGTTAAAGTGAATTCATTTCTTCAGGAATCAAGTGAAGATGATCGGTAAGGCTTGGTGTAGCATGGTGTGTCTGAAAAGAATCAGGGATTAATTTAAGTTAAAGGAATTTAGTTTATTACCAGGAAAAAAAATCACTGTAGACTTAAGTTCACTTATTTTTCAGCTCCACCCATCATCCATGCAGTAAAAGGGGTGCCATTTGCTTTTTTTTAAAATTCATTAAAATGTATCTCTCTGGACAAATCACAAAATAAATTGCTATCTCTGCTCCACTACATCTGCAGTATGGACAGTACTTTGTGTTACTGGAACACCGCCCCACCCCCCTTTTCTGCTTTTCGTAATTATAATGGTTATATAATAATTATTTTGAGATATTTCACAATAATTTATTTAGCATTTCCCTATAGCAGATCATTTGGTTCTTTTAAACTTTTCTATTATAATGTAATGAATACCATAATGCCAAGTATTTTTCTCCTTTCATATTATTTACTTGGGATAAATACTCAGGACTAAGGTTACTAAATCAAGGAATCTCAGAATTTCTGTGGCTCCTGGTATATATTACCACAATTCTTTTCAGAAAGGTAACTAACAGTATATGAATATTTTAGTTTCATTGCCAACTGAGCCATCATTTGTAGATTATCATTTTTTAAAGTTTTGCTAACTTAATGGATATAAAATTATATGTATATTCCTTTAAAAAACAGAATATCAAATAAATTCTAATTTTGCCTTCATGGCAGCCAGTTAATGGGCTGCTTTTAAACAACTAATCCACATAGGTGTGACTAGATTATTTTAAAAAGCGATAAGCATAGTACTTCAGCATGGAAATAAATGATTATCCATCAATTTTTGTATAACAGTAAGAACACATATGATGTAATTCATCTTTAGCTGTGTTATCTATGTTTGCATAATGTAAGCAAACTGAAAATGTGGTTCAATAGAACCATTTGGATTTCAGTTTAAAAGCAGTCATCAAGTGTTCTATTCCGTTGTTAAATAACTATGCAGCATTTTAAACTTTTCCATAGAACACTGTCTCCAGTTGCTCTTTCTGTCCTGAAAAAAGTTACTGTTTAAAGATAAACTGCTAATTACATGAGGTTTCATGGGAATATGTTATTTTGATGATACCTATTAATGACTTGCACAGGAAACAGTTTCAAAGAAAGAAATCTTAGGAACTAATTATTTTTTTGCTCTTTGAATGAAAACCATGCTTTGTGGGAAACAGCAATTCAATTACATGCCCACTATCCCAGTTTTGCAAAGAGTTGCTGGTAGAGTATAATTTTAATAACCTCGACAAAGGCTTACTATATAATAAGGCAATAAATGTTAGATTCATATACATTCAGTCTCACGGAGCCTCACTTTCCTCACATTTAACTGAAGAGTAGAACCAGAAGTGCTTTTCAAAGGTTTTGGTTTTTTGTTTGTTTTTTTAAAGCTATATATCACTTTCTTCAAAAGAAATCTTACTAGGAAGCTCAAATAAAAGAAAACCACTCTTACTTAAGAGGAGAAGGATGTGGAAACCTGCTTTACTTCCACCAAATGGACCAGTTTGGAAATCACTGAAGAAATTTTCCCTAAGCCCCCTCTTATTTTTCCGGCTCTAGAGTCTATCAGTTGACCGTTTTGCTAATTGTAAAAAATTGCTACTCTAAGTACCTTGTGAAACTTTATAAAACATGATTACCTGACCATTTTGGCCATTTACTTCATTTTAGTTCTACACTTTCATATTACACACTATTCACTAAGCTTCAAAGCAACATTTTTTAGGTTGGCAAATTATGATTTTGAAATCTCAGATTTATAGTGTACTTATTGTTTATGCCTACATTTTACTACATGATATATTCTTTGAGTAGAAATTATTGTATGGAAAAATATGAAAAGCTTGTCATAAAATCATCTGCTTTAGAGTAAAATGTAATATAAAATAAAGGTATATTTAGCTATCAAAAATAGCATTTTGCTATTTGATTTCCTTATAAGACGAAGAAGTAAATTGAACATGTGTTCTTACCCATTACTTTCTTTACTTTCCATGCTTTTCATCTTTACAATACAATTTAACAATGTCTTTTTTTAGATCTTTAATGCACAATTAATTTTTGTGGGTGGTCTGAGAACACAACTGCAAGCCAGGAAGTCTAGCTTAAAAGCTTCCTGATTTCCTAAAATCTTTTGCAAGTCCTTTAACCTCTCTAAATCTTACATTCTAATATATACTTAACAATAAGATAACAGTCCTCAAACACCTTCCCAGGGAGAATATATTTGGGGACTTAGTAGGGTTAGAATGATATAAACACCCTCATTTTTAAAAGATCTCTATGTGTATTTCTTTTCACCCCAAGAATCTAAATCCTCATCACCACCCATCAGAAATCCACAGGCAATGAAAGAGGCAGGTAGGAAAGGTAAAACACATTATGAATAGAAGTAAATGTTACACAGCAACATGTTGGTTTTTAGAGGCTTCTATAAACAGCAGAAATTTGTGTCTGGAGACTAAGAAATATTGGTCAGACACTTCACTTAAACAGAAATAATACAGGACTTAGGGTGGAACAAAAAGTAGAACAGTAGATAGTATAATAGTAGGGTATTTTTTTTTTTATTTTGTAGGGACACTTGGGATTCATGGTGACTTCTGTTGAGGTTTTAATCTTCTATTTACTCAGCTTAACCCATTCGGGTTGAATTTAGGCAAAAATAACCTTCACAGGCAGCTGGCAGGACATGATCCTGGGCTTTATCCCATTGACTCCCCTTGACTAATGGGAGTAATATTGGGATACATTTTATCTATTTATTTATTTAGGAGTTGTTTCTCCCTGATGCCCCAGGCAATTTAGCATCTTTGCATGAAATCATTGTTAAATTAATACTGATCTTTGTTGGATCCAGAATTCTGTTAGACTTTTAGATAACACAAAGGAAAAATTTAAAAAAAACAACAGTTCTTATCTAGAGTCTCATAACCTAGCTATGCACTTACATAGTTCAAGCCCTGTGGTATAATTATTATGAAAATTTTCATGGGTACTTAAGGTTAAAAAACACAGCATTTGAGGCCTGCAAAAACTAATCAGCCTTCCAATTGTCTGTCCAATTATCTCCCTGGAAAGGAGCGGGCCTTGGGGAAGCATTTCCATTAACCTGAGATGAGACTGACATGTGCATTTAAGCTTGCTTGAATGTGTCGCTATTGCAGGTTACCAGCTGACATCGGCCGAGTGCTACGATCTGCGGAGCAACCGTGTGGTTGCCGATCAATACTGTCACTACTACCCGGAGAACGTCAAACCCAAGCCCAAGCTTCAGGAGTGCAACCTGGATCCTTGTCCAGCCAGGTCAGTCAGATTTACTAGTTCATTTAGGTAAACATACATCAAGTTCCAAATAAGCTTTTTGAGTAAAAAATAAAATTTTAAATTACAAATAAAATAAAATTCAAACTAAATAAGCACTGCTCTCCAGTGTCCATTCCTAATGCTGCTCTGAGGTGCCATCTCAGTGTCTATGTGTTTTCCGTCTGTAAAGCAGCAAGTGAAGCCCTCTTCAGAGTCATTTTCTCTTCTTGTTTCTTTTCATTCCGGCTACTTGATTCTCTCCTTAACCAAGTCCAGGCCAATGAACTACTCCGTGCTCTTAACAGATGTGGTGGCACATGTCTTCAGGATTCTTTCTATGTTACCTCTGTTACCTGAACAGTGACCTGATCAGAATGGAGCATTACTCATGGTCACAGCTAGCTCTTTCTAGCCTGAAAGCCTTCCCCATACATAAATTAGAATAAGAAGCATTCTTAGAACACTTTCACACATCGTTTGCTGATGAATGATGAGTTGGTCAGGAAGTGTAGGTCTAGAATCTTTTCATGGGTGTGACATTTGTCTTTGTCCTTGCAGCACTTCCTGGTGATTCTCTTTAGTAACTTAGCTTACTCATCTTCAACTTATGAGAGAGAATATAAGAAAACTCTTGTCCTACAAATTAATCAGCAAGACCAAAAGATAAAGAATCTATTTCCAAAGTCCTTGGAATACTGAGGAACACCTCAATGTCATTTTTTAAAGCTATAGGTTACTAATTATATATATACATAAAAACAAACCTTTCAATAGTTAAAATAACTCATGAGCAATGAGGTCGTTGGACTGTTGGCAATCAATTTTAGTTTTGATTTTCTGCTTTTAACTATTAAAAAATTCATGTCTGTTTACTCTTTCTACCTTTTATTCATGAATTTTAAATTCTACCTGTAATGTTAAAGTGCTATTATTAATTAATTCATAGTCCCCATATTACCTAATTCATAAGCATGAACTCACAATAACAGATTTTCATTAAAGACACAGAAAGAATAGATATTTTATATTTTATAGCTGTAAAATTCAAGTGAAATTTAATTTATCTTCATATTACACCAGAAAAATCTGTATTAAAAATTGAATAAGTTATAAAAAGTGAATGAGGTGTTAAAATTTGACTTCGGTTGCTTTATTTTGGAAATATGAAGAACGTGAAGTGTTTGTAGTCAGATAATTAGAGCCCACACAATTTAACCGTATTTTAAAAGTATTCTACTTATCATACATCTTACACATGTAACAGGAAGACCAGTGGGGGTAAAACGAAGCTATCTCGGTTCAAATGGGTCACCTCAGTCGTAAAGAAACTTTGAAGGTCTTATGCACACTTCCATGAAAATGTGTGTGCATTTCTAAGAGAAATGAGGGATTCATTTCCTAGAACTAGGAAGAAACTTCAATAAAGATATGGCCGCATAGGGCAATTTTGAAATAAAAGCATTTTGTTAACAATTTTAAGAACATGTTGACAGAAAATTTTTACTCATTTTTCTGACCTTTGATTTTTACCCACTCTTCTCTGTTGGAGTAACATATTTGATTTACTTATTATTATGCAAAAGTCCTTCCTACGTTGAAAGAAATTTGCCTGTGTAATTTATGCTTTTTCTGTGTCTATTATTTTTTAAATCTAATATAGCATAGTACATATAAATGTTAGGACAGGTGGCTCATTTAAGAAAAAAGGAAAGTGGGGAAGGTCAAAAGAGAAAATAAATTATAGACAAATGTCAGGAAGATGCTCTTTTATTGAAGAAGTAATTAGACAAAGTTTAAAAATTAAGGCAATTAGTAGGAGAGGTGGGGGGGGGGAATGCTTTAGAAAATGTAGAAATGTTACATTAAAGTTTAGCTACTTCAGGATTTCTGTAAAATTCATTGAATTTATTTGCATACCGAGGATCAAAACAACCTCTCTGAAGTTCAAAAGGGAGAATTAGAAATGATGTTCTGAGAAAAGTAGATAGAAGGGATTCTATTAAAAAAAAGTTCTACCTTCCCATCAGACAAGACAGAATCAAACCTGTGTCTGGAACTGACTTCTAACTAGCTTTAACTTCGTAATTGTAAAATCAAGAATGACACAGTGACATTAAGCCAAGATCTCTGTGTTCAAAATTAGGAACACCTGAAAAGGAAAACATAGAGATTCTTAATATGATAAAATTATATATTTTTTAATTACAAAAGAAACCTATTACATTTAATCATTGAGATCTTTGTTCACTCTTCCTGTATCAGCCGAGGATTTTAGGCCTATTATATATTATTTAAAAGCAAAATCCTTTTCAGGATAGCCAAGTAAATCCACTGTCGAAACAGGGAAGCACTATGGACAGCAAAAAGAGCACCAAATAAAGTCTGTAACCTTAGGCTTAATTTACCTGTGTCTCAGTTTTCTCATCCACACAATAAGAGTGTGAAGGTTGTTCATTGCATTAAATTAATGGTTTCAAACTGTGCTCCCAAAGTTGTTTCATTGAGTTTCATTTTATATATATTTTAAGTATTTTAAAGCATTATTTGTAAAATTCTTTGTATAGCCTTCATGATTAAACTCATGATTAAACTCTGAGTATGCCTGTTTAGTTGAAAAATAAGTATCCTGACATTGCAAAGTTCTCATTTGCAACTACTTAACCATGAGAAGAATTTTCTCAATGCTACGTTAATACTACATATGTAAACCCAGAACAAACCAGAAATAAACTGTTCTAACCATTAGACATAATCCTTGATATCCAATTTTCCTGATTACCAAAATAGCTTCACTGCTCTCATTAATTTGCTTTATAATAAGTAAGTGTTATACAATTAAAATAATGAATTAAAATTTTAGTTATAAATATCGTTGGTGTTGGTTTTATGTATTGTGATTTATTCACAATATAAAGCCTTTCCATGACCATTGCTTGCTGTTGTGTCTATAGCCCCTTCCCACTTCCCACTCAATGATTGTGTGAGTCATTATTTTAGTTTTAAGAAGTTTACAACAGCTTCCTAAACATACAAACAACTTCTGGTAATTGTCTTAAATCGAGAAGTCTGGCACCGGGACAGGCACAGGCAACCAGTGGCATCGAAGGGTCTCTGAAATATCTTACTCCTTACCATTTGCCCATTTTTAAATTTTACTCTTTTTTTCTCCCTCCCTTCTTTCTTTGCTTTCCCCACCTCATTTTTGTGTACTACTTATTTTCTTCCCTTTTCCTTTAATTATGCTCCGCAATGACATCCGCCGGCTTCCATGGTGGTGGATTAGATTAGTTCATCCATTTGTTCTTGGGTCTAAAGAGATTGCTGGTATCAAATGTGTTCTTTTCAAAATTTTACGTTTTTATGGGTTTTTAATTCCAGATTCTAAATACTAATTTAGAAACATTGATAAAAGACTATAAATGAAAAAAATTGCTAATCCCCAATACACAGAGATAACCAGTGTTAATGCTGTTAATGTATTTATTTCCATCTTGTCTCATAGCATAGGTGAAATTGTCCTGTATATGCAATTAGAATTCAATGATTTAGCATTCTTGGTTTCCATTCCTCTAAAGCAAGCCTGAATTTTCATGACATGTAGTTACTTGAAACTTTCTGAGGCAGGAATTTGAGTTACTTGCACTATAAAGACCAACAATTAAGCCTAGCTGGCTGCCCAGCAATTTCTTCCCAAGAGGGTTTTGCCACTCTCTTCTGGTATCATTTTTGCAGTAGTTTTTATGAAAGGATAAAATTCTTTGTTTCTTAACCAAAAGTGGTCTCAAAAAAGTTCAAAATTAGTGCTTATGAAGTGAAGAGAAGGTGGCTAAAATTAAGAATTTTCAGAGCTCAGCCTGCCATATGCTCCATTCTGAGCATACTATACCTTCTGGTGGTAGTCCCAACTTGGGCATTCCCAAGTCCAGAGACATACTCCTCCTGTATGCCAGGGTCTACTGCGTCTGTTTCCTTCACTTAGCATCATATTATGAGCCATTTCCCATGGAGCTAAGATATTTGGAGTCTAATCAAATGTAAAATCCCCTCTTGTGCCAGCCATGCCATAATGATAGCTCTGTCTTACACCAGGGAAAATTTGGAATGAATTGCTTGTTCATGTAGTGGTTTGTGTGATCTTTGCCCCTTGGATGACGGAGTCAAGTCCATCACACAGCCAGAAACCCTCAAAATATATGCCTATGTTTCAACAACAACTAAGAAGGCATAGTTTTAGTTCAGCTAATAAGCACCTTTTGTTTTCAGAGCAGATTTAGGTAGGAAATATGCCACACTAAAAAATGATAGGTCAGTCAATTTATAGTCTCAACCTTAGGTATCTGTATCAGTGAGCCAAAAGGGGTGCTGATACAAAGTACCAGAACTCTGTTGGCTTTTATAAGGGGTATTTATTTGGGGTAGACACATACAGTCACAAGGCCCTAAAGAGTCCATCCAACTCAAGGTACCATAAGAGGCACTTTCTCACCCAAAGTCTGTTGCCACATACTGATGCAAGATGGCTACCAATATTTGCGAGGGTTCAGCCTTCCTCTTTCCTTTTAAGGCTCTGTGGGCCCAGCTTCTCCAGATCTCAGCTGTACACTGGCATAAGCCTGTTCTCTCTCTCCCCAGGCCTTGTTTCTTTCCAAGCTTTGCTGCCTGGTCTCTTCACGAGGTCAGCTGTAGACTATTAAGCTCCTATCTCTCCTTGGGCCCTCTGCTCTCTCTATTTGTCTGTGTTCTCCTCCTGTGTATCTACTTCCCTGTCTTTGATTGAGCATCTGTTTATATCGCCCACGGGGCGGGGGGCGGGGACTCAAGCCGAGTTGCCCTAATGGCGTGGTCAAATAAAAGCCCTAATCTTGATTTGATAAAGTAAAAGTGAAACCTCTGAATCTAATACAATCTAATACATCCAGAGGAAAAGACCAGTTTACAAACACAATCCAATATCTATTTTTGGAATTCATAAACAATACCAAACTGCCACAGTATCTTAGTCTATGAGACTTGTAAGACAGTTAAGTCCACCTGGGGGAAATTGTGCAAAACACTGTGAGAAGATCAGAGAACCACCTTTATAGATATGTATATGTATTTGGCACAGCCCTCTAGTTTTCCCTCCAAGGCAGTAATGAAGGGGGCTAAAATTGGCAAGAGTGGGACAAGTGAAAAAAGCTCTCACTCATCACACTATCATGGTACAATCATTAGCAAACAAATCTGTTTGTAGTTGAAACTGCATCCAAAGCCCTTCTTCCCTCAAGGAATTCAGAGCAGCAGCCCTCAGCAAATGCCCAAACTTGTATGCCCCACGCAGCAGTTCCTGGTGAGTTCAAGTGAACTTTTTTTGCCCAGGTTTATTGGGCAAAATTGCATAAAATATCCCTCACTCTGGACCAAATTGTGAACAGAGCCTCAGAGTTGAATCTGAATGCAATTTTAAAGAAATAATCTTTGCATCATGAGAGGCAGTGTATATAGTGGGCTTGTAGAAACCTGGATTCTTACCCTAGCTTGGTGACCAACTAATCAAACGGTGATAGGCCTGGTGATTAGGGGCAGGAGCTTTAAGTAAACCTGCCTGGATTGAGATCCAGGCTCTGCCACTTACTGGTCTAGTGGCCTTTGGCAAATTACTAATTCCCACTAAGCCTCCGTTTTTTCACCCTGTGGAGTGAGGATAATAACAGTACTTAGCTCATGGTGTTTTCAGGAGGGGAAAATGGCATAATGCATTTAGAGAGCTTAGCAGAGGGCGTAAAGCATGATCAGCACTCAATAAATGTTAGTTGCTGTAGCTATTTAGATTATGGTCATGATAATGGTGATATTAACTCACTTAAAACTCCTAAACTCTCCAGGATTCAGCTTTCTCATCATGAAAGGAATAGACGGAACTCTAGAATTCTATACAGGTCTAGAAAGATAGTTATTTCTTGTTTTACCAACGGAAGACACAAATTCCTAAGAAAATGCCTTCATGCAAGTAAATCACATTTTATCAGATTTTAATAGAGGACTATGAAAAATTAAAATAGCATCTCCTGAAATCTGTTTCACAAGATTTTGATATCCCCACTTAACCAGCAGTGAGGCACTGTCATTTCATGCACTGTAATAGAAGGGATTTATGCTGTATCCATCTCTAAAATTGAAAACTTAATGTAAGGACTAGAAAATCGTTGAATTATTTAGCAATTAAAATATAATGGAATGTTTCCTTGATCAATCATGGAGATTTTTTGTTTTATTAGAGTATGTAAATGATTGAGATATGTAACAACTTCCTTTTGATCAACCTCATTGAAATTTTCTGACTTGAGCAGCTAATGAGTAAGCAATAAGAATGCCTGCCATAAAATCCCATTTCCGCTTTTCAGATATTATTTATAGTGAGGTAAATAAAGCAGAGTTCCGGTGCTTTTTAGAATACATGATCATACCCCTCCCAAGCTTATAGACATACCACATATCATCAGATAATGACATATAACAACTCAGTTATCAGGGCAATTCAATTCTTCTACCAAGCCAATCCATCACTAATAATAATGATCACTTCTTATATTATGCTTTAAACTTTTTAGAAGTGTAATTATCTCTACAATACTTGTAATTAACTGGTGAGTTAATAGAACGGGTATTATATCATCCTGATTTTTAACCTCAACCTATCAGTTTGTAGCCATGTGACTTTACTAGTTTAGTAACTTCTCAACTCTCTGGGTCATCTGTAAAATGAGTAGAACATTCCTGTGACAGAGTAGCTGTGACAGGTTTACACGAGATAACATATATAAAGCTCTCAGCAAGATGCCAAGCACTTAACAGAGGTCAACAACTCTCATTATTAAATTGAGATCCAATCAGGTAAAATGACTAGCCCATTGTTACTTATTTTTGAAATTTATAAGTTGCTCTCACATCCATTTTCTCATTTGAGTTTTATAATCCCTAGGAAGTTAGCAGAAGGGAGAGTATTTTGCAGATGGAAAAACTGAAGGCCAGGAAAGCTTGAATGATTTGCCCCAAGTCCGGGAGGACAAAAGAAAGCTCTGGGACATGGATCTAAGCCTTTCCAGATCTAGGGCATCTCCTGTACTGCAAAATCGCTTATCTCTGAGGCAGCATCCATGCCACTGCATCACCCTTGCCTTCAGCAACCTGTGAGATCTAGTTCGGACCCAACATAGACTTCCATAGCCAGTGCAGAACTGCCAAGCATGTCAATGCCAGGTTTGGTGCCCTGGCTCTTTAAATTGACCATGTGCCCAGGTTAAGCAAGCTTCTTTCATATAAACATAAATACTGATGTTTACACAAACCAAACAATGGCCAAATTACTTAGGACAATACAAGAAGAGGCAAACAAAGTCCAGAGAGACAGAGCATTTTTTAAGTTTATGGGAAATATCTGCACCTTTTATTTAAAAGCAGTTCAGAAATTGCATTCATTAAAATCAAGAATTTTTAACCATAGAAATATAGATGTGAGATAATATTTGGGGTCAAATGATCAAAAACTCTCCAATAGTTAATATTATAGCAGAAAATGAATTTGTATTTTTTAAAATGTGTTAAAGTCCTGGGAAATGAAGCAGGGTTCTTTTGGTTTGGTTGTAGTACAGTTCAAGTAAATGAATGTTACCTACCACTTACTATGTTTTTCTAAAAAAATGGTGACCTGTTTACAGAATATTTGCTAGATCTCAACTTGATTCTTTAAATAATGGGAAACCTGCTGTGTTTTATGAAGTCACGGTATATTAGAGTAGGAAGGATTTTGAGGTAATCATCTACTTCAGTGGTTTTCAAGCTGTGTTCACAGAGGCCTGAGTTCTGCCCTCAGCAGCCATGAGGAAGGGGAAAGGCAGAGTTTGATGTGATGGGTTTCTAGGCACCCATTCTTCATCTTAAAAGTCCTGATCTCATCCAATACTTAAATTTTTCAGAAGGCCAAAACAGAGGTGCAGCTGTAATGTACTCAGAATCACACAGAAAGAAAGTGGCAGAGAGGAAAAATGACCTTTCAGCTCTCGACTCCTCGTTATGTGATGCGCCTTTGTGCTCTGCAACTCTTGAAAGAGAAAAGGGCACCATTTCTAAACCACTGCTTACAGAGGGGTTGGTTTCTGTTGTCTTGGAGTTGTTGAGAGAAGATGGAGTACTGTCTTCTGTGCCAGCACTCCTTCCTCCACCCACAATATCATCCATTCTTTATTGGGTACCTGTCCTGTGCCAAATTCTGTACTTGGTGCCATGAGAGAAGCAAAGATGAATGAACTAGATTCTGTGCCCCAACACAGGCCACAGGGATTGAGCTGTACAGTTACATAAGCAGCACGATATCTGTAAAATGCATGAGGCAGAAAGGGAAGCGGAAACTAAAAAGCTT